>JBAKFZ010000205.1:0-23087 GCA_037355385.1 Saccharomycopsis sp. FM-2023a
CTAATATTAGAGGTGGATTAGCCACATTCGGTCTTGGTATTGATGATATTTCAATTGCTTCATTCCATGGTACTTCAACTAAAGCTAATGATAAGAATGAATCAGATGTTATTCATCATATTTTGAACACTTTCACACTTTGAAGTTCCTAATGCTGCACCAGAGATGAAAAACATTAGTTTGATATTTCCTACATATGACGCAGTAGATATATCAAGGTGCTCCATATACTAAGGATTTTATTGGAACGGAACAAAGTTTTAGTAATAGGAAAGAAAACTATTTTGCACCTACTGTGTTTCACTTAACGATAACTTTCCTCCTTTGCCAAACAGCTTTTTGTTCTGACGTTATATACTCAAAAAGTAAATCCTGGCTGTAGTTATTTTAGTACAAAAGATTTGAGCTTGAAATTACAGTTAAATAACAAATGACTTTTTAAATTTTTATTTAAAACCATATTATAAAGTTTTTAAAAAATCTAAACACTTTTGTTGATAAAACCGCTTTTTTATAATGAATCAAAATTTATCAGAATAGAGAGCCGTTTAGCTGTGCAACAGAATATTTCAACAAATGAGTGAGCTGTATACTCAAAGTATGTAACTTTTTTAGTTTTCTTGAATCAAAATGCCCATTACTATACTGCTAAGAAAAGCAAAATAAAAAAGAAAGTGATATTGCTAAAAATCAAACTTATCAAAAGTCTTCGCGTTAATTAAAATTTTGAGTCTCGAATTTTTCTATTGATAAAACATTGTTTGAATTATTTAAAGAAGCTTTTAGTGTAGAATCTATATGTTCTATGCTTAGTGAGTGTTTCTCATGAACTCTCAACGTCCAGAGCAGCTATTGAAAGAGTATAAGTCTTGGCATATAAAACGCATGACTGACAGGTTCCCATTTTCAGTGTTATCCAATACCAATGACTTGAATTAAATTTTTACAACAGCAAGTAGAATCAGAGTCGCTCACCCAATAATTAACATTGAGCACCCACCAATTGGTTGTGTAAAGATTATTCCAAACAAGGTACAAGCTGATTAAGTGTTTTGAGAAAGTAACTGTTTCTGGAGCGACCACTCCCAAACTATTGTTGTGTTACAGCAATTCTTCAGAGTCTGAAACCGTTCCAGAAATTATGTACTTACTGCTCATAACAAGAATACGTTTGGATTTCCTACTTCTGTCTGTAATCTTTGCCGTCAGCTCTTTTCAAAAAATTAATTACATCAACTTTCAAAGTTTTAGTTCTTTCCGCTACAAAGTCAAAAAGGACTAAGCCTTATATCATCTCATCATACCTGTTACCCACAAATTTCAATTGATCCATTTCATTTTCAATATGCTGCTCTATGGCACAACCCCATTATTACTTTGAAATAATTAAAGTTTAGGATTATTAGTATTTTCCACCAATAGACACTTATTGCTAGATTTTTTTGCGGAACTTTGAATACTTAACATCCCAGATTAAACCCTACTAGCAGAAGAAGTAACAGCATACTTTGTAACACTGTAGGCATATGAGCCACTAGCAGCGTTTGAGATAGAAACATTTGAAACTGTGATCATATTTCTCTTTGCACAACCATTCCATATCCTCTACCCAAAAAGAAAAAAAACTCATTAATGTCCAATTTTGGAGTAAAATAATCTTTTGAAACTCAAGTAACAAAAACCTCTAACATCTATTTTATTTTTGACTATCAAAAGTAACACAAAACTTATTCTCGAGCTTTCTCTACGAATATGGTAAAATTAAATATAAGATCCCAAAATTAACCAACGTTAATCTCTTGGTTGATTCTTTAGCCTTTCCTATCAAGGAATTAATTGCTGCAGATAAGCAATGATCTTTGGTGGCTCTTTCCCTTTTCTTACAATTGTAAGAGTGGAAGCCTGGAACTGATAACAGAGTGCCAAAGGTATGATATGCATCGGTTAGTTCCATAATTAAGAGGGATCGGAAAACTAACTGTACATGGAGAAGACTGTTCTAGATTAACATTTGACAGTTTGATTTTTAAGAGCATGTAATTAATTTTCACCACTAAGAACAATCAATACCAAAGTTGTTTCTATCAGTAAACTTTTTATAAGTACAGTTAATAGCAGCATAATCTAGTTCCAAGAATCTCTCAAGTCAATTTGGTTTTTGACAAACAGTAATATAAGATCTCTGTATAAAAATTAGTCAACAAGGATACCAATTGTGAAGATCGAAATAAAAAAAGATTTCTCCAAGGTAATCCTTTCTTGATAAACTAGCTCAATAAATTTAGCTCCGCAGTAAGTTTAGTTTTCAACTCACGAACAACAAGTTGGTCAAACACTCTATTCAACTTCTAAAATTTCGTTTTTTTTAAAAAAAAACAAACAGAATTATAAATTCTCATATATGACGCATGCGTGGAGTTCCGATTTAAATTTTTTCTTGGATAGATTGCAGATAAATTGAGCCTTCTAATAAATAACTTCACAACATTCTTCCATTATAGTACCATAATTCGACTATTTGAGCCTTTGGCACAGGAACAAAATAAGAAGTTTTGTTGAATTCGTAACAAAACTATGCAACAACTTACTAAGCATTGTTGCTTTTTACTTTCCTTGTCTAGAAATACTGGCTTCTAGCGCAATTTTCAAAAAAAAACACTGCGGAACCTGCTTATACTTACCAAACTTAATAATTTTGAATAAAGAGCACTAATTCTTTTTTTGGTAAAACTCAAAGAGTACCGAAGTCCACTTTATTTCTATAAAATAATTTGGCACCATTAGCATTCTCCTGTACTTTTCGATGAAAGTGTTAAAAAGTTTAGCAATAAAAACATTTTTGATAACCTTGCAATATCTTGGTAGGAATATCTCCAATTTGTTTCGCAGTATCAAATATTAGGATCAAAGGATTTAGCAATACTTTCCAATAAATACTCAATAAACAAAGGATATAATAATCATTTTTAAACTTTCAGTATTAGCATGGAGGGCCTAAGTTAGCAATAATACTTTATTATAGATAAGTTTATATTAAACAAATTCAGTAACTTGCAAAGAATAATAAGACGTAATATTGAGAATAAGGCCACAGATAAGTTTCACTTGTGGAAAACATCTAATAAAAGAAATAAAGTTCTCAATTTTGATGAAATCAATTATTCTTGCTTACTGGATTGTATAATAATTAATTGCTTTTGCTATCTTTACTTGCCATTATGAATTTAAGTTGCTTCTTCATTTATTTTCACATAATTGATTGTTTTGATTTAAATTGATGCTCACTTCAACACTAATTGTATCTGTTTAATAAGTCTTCAATCTTAAGTCTAATATCCTCCACACTATTCATACAATTACTCCCTTCACACTACTCATCTTTTAATTTATTCTATAAACTCGTAAAGCGAGTAAATTAGCTTTACAAGCTACATTGAAAGACAAGATTGCTATTTAAGGCTGCAGGTTCTGATAATAACAGTAATCAGCTCTCTCTCTCATTGTAACAATATTAATCCTCCTGACCGCTACCAGACGTATAAGAATATTAATCATAGGCCCATTCCACGGAGTTGTGAGTTGTCCCTGTGGAAGCATTTTTATAAGTACCTTTTGAGCCTTTATCATCAGTACCATTATTGCCGTTGTTAATACAAGTGTTAGTGTCCCCGTTAATGTTTAGCTGGGGTATAAGTATCAAATTATATTGGGAATGAAACCAAATTTTCTAGGCAAGCTTTACTGGATAGTAATGAAATAAGCTTACAAAGACAACACCTGCTTGCTAGGTGGGGACCCATTCATTTTAGCTTTATAAAGGTATTCTCACGCTTTGAATTAAGAACAAAAAAACTAGTTTTACCCAATTTCTGTGTTCAGTCTATGGAGCAATATCAATCTTTCGCTATGTATTTGAGCAGCATGGGGGGGCACCTAGTTTAATGCTAAAAATTCAGATATAAAAAGTGTTGAGCACATTTGTATTAACTCATCGATGAATAAGTTCCGGTATTTTATAAACATAACTTTTTTCAGTGCGATACTAAACTTGCCGTATATTAACGTTGTTTGTCTGTCAAATATTACTCAAACTATGGTAAGGTTCAATAACTGTGTTGTCTAATGCCAAAATATTAATTTTACCAGAAGAAAAACAAATCAAGTCCATAAAAGCCAATTTCAGCCTGTTATTTATTACCATAATAAAGATGTGCTATTTGACTATTCCAAACATCAACTAGTAACGTTTCAGAGTCAGATTAGAAGATTTAATTATCATAGCCGGCTTTTTTTTTTGTTTTAGCTACTTTTATTCTGTGCAAAGTCATATAACGAAATGTTTTTGAAAGTGTTTCTCTTGTTACAAATTTTTCATTCACAACCCACCATTTGATATACAAAGTGATTTCCGTGGCATTTACTGTTCATTAAAAGTGTCCGAACTTCTTGTCTAACTTTATGATACAACTACATTCTAATAAATTATTCAGTTCCATTGAGCATTCACCTCACATCTTTGTTGTTTATGCAAATTGTTGTGACTTTTGAATGGCTTCGTAATTTTGATGTAGAAAAAAAAAATTTGGACATTAATAAAACACTCAAAATCCACAAATAAAAAAAATACATATCTTTCAGTATTCAAAAAAGGATTTCAAGCTTTCAATTCTTTGATAACGAAAAGGACATAAGGTAATAATATGGTAAAGGATAATTTAATTCTGACCGTGCTAGTCATTATATCATGCAAAGTTTTAAAACATAAATATTAACCTACCACTGAAACCATAAATATCATTAACAAGTTCACTACTGTGCTGAAACTAAGTAATTAAACTGGTTATTCATTTTAAATCTGATAATGAAATTGATACCAATATTTTGAATGATTAACTTCAATGACAAAGAAATTATCCAATTATAACTGCTCCAAAGTGTATCTGATTATATCAATAAGATTTTTCAAGAAATGACAAAGAGATTTCTAGCTGCTATACTCCTTATTCCCAACTCATTTTGGAACTTCGATTTTAATCATGCAATTTTTCTTAAAACCAAGAAATGAAAATGATAAAATTCCTTATGAAATCTTGTTTGAAAGAGAAAAGATGTTTGGTCGGTCGTTTAAATTTGGTTTTGAAGTTATTTGTTACTATTATTATTATAACCGCGAGCAAAAATTTTTATCGATAAAACATTTGGTAAAAATGTTCTTGGATATTATGATATTAATGTCAAAACTTTGATTGGTGAAATGACTAGATCTTCTTCAATTTATAAAATAAAGCGAGGATTCATGGTTTGTTGTTGAAAATGATGATGATATTTCTTTTATAGAATGAAGTGGTTTGGCTTAATTAGGTGGTTATGGAAGGGTTCTTTGGTAGTCCTGTTGCTGATTTTAATTCTTAAGAGTATTCAATTGGTAATTAAAAATGATCAACTCAAACTATACCGTTGAGGAAAAATATAGTTTTTTTGCCAAATATTATGCCATTATTGCTCAAGAAATAGAATTGGAAGTAATGAAAAATAAGTTACAATCTAAAACTTAAGTGATTTCCAATGCTGCTAGAGCTGCTGATTACAATTCTTCGTATGCAACCTATCTCGTAATGAATGCTGAACATGATCTTAGCCAAAAGGTGCTTGCTGAAAACAGAGTTTTAGCTACTGTTCATAAAAATGCTATTATTCCCGATATAAAAAGAGCTTCAAGAGACTTGCAAAATTGGAAAAAATTAAGAGAGCTTGAGCAATGCAATCATCAAAAGCTGTTGAAAAATTTACAAATTGAAAAATTGATGAATTTATAAGTGATTCTGATTTTGATATGATAGCTACAAAAGTCTAGGTCACTTCCAGTTGAAAATGATCGAGCTTCGCAAGGAATTACATTTATTGAAGCGAGAACTCAGAATCAATTATTGCTTACAGGTGTTCCTGGTTCTGATAGTGATTCTGATGGTTGTGAATCTTTTTGTTAGTGGATGAGAATAAGTATGTTATTCCAAATACTCCCAAAACAATCTTTGGAATTCGATCAATCTGAAAAATGGAAGCAAGCTATTAATGATGAATTGAATCAAATGAAAAATTTTAATGCCTTTGAAGTAATTGATATTCCTGCCAAAACTTTGATCAAAACCGGATATGTTTTCATTGTTAAACAAAGAAATGATAGTGAACCTTCTAAGGCACTTTTTTAGTTGCAAGAGAATTTTACAAACTCCAGGTGAAGTTTGTGATGAAATTTTCAATCCTGTGGTTCCGTTTGAAATTATTAGAACTTGTTTATCTTTAGCTGTTGATAATGGCTGGAGAATTTGCCAAATGGATGCTAAAAATGCGAAATTAAATGCTGACCTGCAAGTGCCTCTCTCTATACCCAAATACCTTAAGGTTGTGATGCTGAGGCTTAACTCCAAATGCTGGTTGCTTGAAAAAGCTCTTTATGGTCTTAAACAGGCCCCACATGTCGTTTAAAATTATCTCCGGCGTTTTGGGTAAAACTGGCTTGAATAAAATAATGTTATTAAACCTTGTTGTTTCTTTTGGTGCTCCAAATTTCATTATTGTTTATTTTGATGATGTGTTTTGATTCTATCCAAAAATAATCTCAATTTAGCTTCCATGAATACATATTATTCAATTTCTTCTGCTGTAAATAAGATATTGGGTTACCTACTGCTAAATTTTGCAATTCAAGGAAGTTTGGAATTAATTTTGTTGACAGGTGTGTCGATTAAATTGGAGTTATACTTTATGATTTAGATTTGACGGAATAATTAAATGATAAAAAATAAGAAACAATATGTATTGAGATATGATGTTAATAGGCAAATATGTTATTTTGTATGGTTTGGTTGTAGACGCTTACCTTATATTAAAGTTATATAGATTTATAGGAGGTGAGAGATTATACAATATTTATAATAAGAAAAATCGGAGAATTAACCATAGATTAATGAGATTGTTCCACATTAACGTTTGACAGTTTGATTTTTAGAAATATGTAATAATCTTAAAAGAACAAGGTTTAAAGTTAAAGTCTAGAGGAAAAGGAGAAATTTAAAAAGCTACACCTTTTAATGGTTATGCGCACAGGCACATGGACCAAAATTATATTCCAAGCCTGCAAGTGATAATCGCTTTATCCCTTTATAATCAAAAAATCAAAACATAATTGTTCCAAACATATTGATATCGAAAGAAAAAGGATTGGGATTCATATACTATAAATACTGTCACGTTTATGTCAGTAGGGCACACTTGTGTGACCGAGTCATTCTTGGTGGTAAATAATTGATTAATGAGCAGCAGGTTGTAACATCAATAATAAATAAGCTATAATAAGCAAAATGCTAAGCAGTGAGCTGTAATAATATTATAGGCAGTATTTTTTTCAATATCTATTCTCTTATGAAATTTTTTAGTCATTTATTCTTTTACAACTAATTGCCGCCAAGATTTCCGAAAATAGTTTAGCTTTCTCATTTATTTTATACAATTATTGAAATATATATAAACCATCGCTTACAAATCAAATAGTGAGAGCCCTTAATTCTAATATATAATAATGCTCCAGAACCTTCTGTCATCTCATAACCCTTCTTGAGCTTCCAATTCATTTGACATTCCACAGTATGTCCTAACAAGTTTCACAGCAACTGAAAACATCTTAAATGGAAAGCTCGGATAATAACTAAAAAACAATTATGATTTTTTGAGATAAAAAGTAACAGATTAGAATAACTGAGTATTCATAAAACAAATCTAAACTTCAAACAATCAAATAATTTAGTGCCGTTTTCTTTCTTTTATTTCTCAATGAACATACAAGAGATCTTTTTAAGTACGAAGATCCCTAATTTTGAGGAAATTTTTACGGGCACATAACCATGAACATTGAGGGTATCACTAACGATATCCTTGAAAAGTTGGAATAACGATGGGAAGTAATGACCATGTTGGAATTTTAACCCTCATCAAAATTCTTAATACCAGGTTCAGCAGCAATTGCTTTGCCTTGTTCACAGGAAATGTCACTAGTATTTGAATATATTGTTGTAAGGTTCATGACATTCTAGAAATAAATTCTGTGTCTAATGCCAAAATAAAACTTCAACGAGAAAGAAAACTATCAATATCTAGATTGATCATCAAATCAATCACCTACTTAACATAGGTTTTTATTTCTATTAATGGGAACAGTAGTTGATGTCTAAGTTATAAAGCAACAGTACTTACAATTAATGGCTAGATTGAACTTAAACAAATTAGATAATGTAACGGTGAAGGTGGCTGACGGAGGTTTGAAGATTAGGATTCTGAGAAAAATCTGAGGATATCAATTTTATTGAAATAATCGATAAATATTTTCTAAAAAATAATAATCACAATACTAATAAACTTGATCTAAATTAGATATTCAATAAAATCAGTGTCAAAAATCATTAAATATAAAGAAGGATTCAATGGTGGAATATAATCAGGCCCCGTTATCGACAAAGATGAATTTGCAGTAATACTAGATAACAAAGATCTAAGAAACATCTAAGAACCTTCATCAGAATTATCATAATTATCGACCAACAATTAATTCAAAAATTAAAAAAATATGTATTGAAGATTAATGTCAATCAATTGAATGGGTAAAAATGAATTGAGCACTAGACAACCAAGTAATGAAACTTACTCATTAAGGTATCTGGATGACAACACTTTTATGAGACAAATCAAAAAGACTTAAGATAATGAAAAAGAATTTAGCAGGAAATCAAATCTTTCCAAATATATATAAAGGTTGGTAAGTAAAGTTAATGCAACGACAATACCATCCTTGCTACCAAACATATCATTATCTTTAGAAAGTTATATTCATATAAGTTGAAAATAACCTAAAATGAAATTGATAAAATTTAATCACAAGAAAATATTGAACTACTACAATATTAGGTGAAATAAGTGTCAATTCAGAAATATATATTTAAGAAAAAATAAATAAGAAAAACACTCAAGTTTAAAGTGGCACTATTAAAATTATAAGCTTCTAATATTTTATTTGTAAGCGATAGTTAAGATATCTAAATAATGTAAAATAAATGGGAAATTCAACCTTTACTTATAGTAATCTTGGTGGCAAATAAGTGTAGAAAAATAAATGACTATAAAATTCCATAGGAGAATAGACGACATGGTAATACGTAAAGATAAAGGGATGGAAATTTCTGGAACGTAACAAAGATTGACTTGGTCACACAAATGTGTCATTAACAGGTCATAAGAAATAAGCAAGATGTAACAATAAAATATAGTTGATTTATATGCAGCAGGTTATAACATCAATGAGCAATAAGGTTCAAGTAATTGGTAAGCAAATGGTAAGCAGTAAGTAATAATTAAAATGTAAGCATTATGTTATTCAGTAGGCATGTGAGAAAGGAAATTTTCAGAAATAAAAACGGATATAAGAAAGGAAAATTCCAGAAAATGCATGACATAAACATTTTGTGAGCACGAATAATTTCAATAGAAGAATTACGACTGCTTATCAACAAGGCAATAACAGTTGTACTAAAGTTTTATCATGATTATACTGGAAAAACGGGAGCGAACAATATATTTCAATCATAATATGCTACCATAGTCAACAGTACCAAAAACTTAGTAGTTTGACTCGATTTAAAACAGGCACACCTACAAGTATCTAACCTTTATTCAACCTGAATTTTCACAAAAGTTAAGTATAAGTAATTTGAGATAGTTGGGAACCTTTTTCGAATATTCACAGTATAAAAAATGTCACTGTCTACTGTTGTTTGGGGGATATAATTTTGTTCTTAAACAACAAAAAAGATTTGTATTGATTAGTGAATTGTTAAACAGAAACTTTAAACTTACTTGCAGTTTTTAATGAAAAAAAAAAAAAGGGTGAGGTCTTCAAGTTTTTCGCAGTAATGTTTAAAGAAATGAGGATGAATCAGTTGCAGTCTACTAGAGAGAGTGAAACAACTAAGGGAATTATTGAAACTTTACCAAAAGTATTTCAAACAAATGGTTGCAAAAAACAATAACATCTGAGACAACTAACTTTGAAGCTGCTCCAATCTTAAAGCTTTTACATCACTTGTAATTCAAATACGAAGAAATGACTCAATAAATGTGTATGAAATTCATATGGATGCCTCTCATGCACCAGATATTAAAAAATATAATGCTTACAATTTAATTATTACTTACTGCTTACCAATTACTTGAACCTTATTGCTCATTGATGTTATAACCTGCTGCATATAAATCAACTATATTTTATTGTTACATCTTGCTTATTTCTTATGACCTGTTAATGACACATTTGTGTGACCAAGTCAATCTTTGTTACGTTCCAGAAATTTCCATCCTGTTGGCTCCAAGTGTTGTCTTGTCGTCTATTTTCTTATGGATTATTCTAGTTATTTATACCTCCACAGTTATTTGCCATCAAGATTATTATAAATATATTTGGCTTTCCCATTTATTTTATATAATTGTTCTAATACATTTATACTATCGCTTACAAATTAAAGAGTAGAAGCCGATAATTTTTATAGCTACTGAAATTTTCAAAGTTTCTGAAAAAATAAAAAAAATTACTAGTTACTGTGATATGCTTTGACAATAAAACATTTCATCAACCAATTTATCAATTTAACAGGATATAGGTATACCACAAAACAACAATTATTTAGAAACTCAAGTAATTAAATTTTTCACTAAAGTATGTCTAAAATTGCAAAAAAAAATGAGATTCCATAATTTACCACTCAAATGGAACGGTCAGCAAGTTCAATAAGATGAATATCAAATAACACATACTCCACAATATATCATCAGATCGGATAAAGCCACTCCAACTAAAAGTTTTTCAACATGCATTATTGATTGCTTGCACAGCTGCTTGAATAATTTTTTTTTTTGATTTTGTGTTCCAATATTTATTAATTATCACTAATGAAAAAAATGGGGCTGATGTTAGTATATGTGCCTGCACGCATAACCATGAATAAGTTAAAGGTCTTCTCAACCTTATGTTATGTCCTCCTTATATATTTTTCTTTAACCTTTATCTACACCTTATTTACCTATAAACATTACATGTCCAATATGCACTTTTTCTTATTTATTAACATTTAATTATCAGTCAAATTCAGTCTTCTATTCAATGAGACCTTCTAAGAAATACTTATCTGGCAAAAATACTGATCCAAATTCTGAACCAAAACTGTAGTTGTCTGCTAAATTTGTAATTCCTCGTTAGCAAAATGGATTCTGATAATGCTGAAAGAAATTTTGAACACTCGGAAATGCAATATCCTTTTGAGAAAAGATTTGAAGCGTTGGAGTTTGGGGATAATAGTGGTCAGGGTCATTACAAGATTCTCAATTTGTACATGACACTGATTATTTATGGGTTAATGATAACCATCAATATCATTACGCTTTATTTGTATTATAAATGTGTACTGCTTACAATATAATTATTACTTACTGCTAAACATTTGCTTACCATTTACTTACTATTTACTTACTATTTACTTATACCTTATTGCTTTTTTAGCTTACTGCTTAAAGATCAATTATGTTTTATTGTTATGTCTTGCTAATCTCTTATGTTGTGCCAATGGTAAATGGTAAGCAGTAAGTAATAATCAAATTATAAGCATTATATATTTCAATAGATAGTGATTCTGATTGTTGTAAATCTTACTGGTTAGTGGATAAAAATAAGTATGCTATTTCAAGTACTTACAAATAATACTTTTATCAACAATCAATTTGGACTATTACTTTTAACATTATATCATTCTTTTTTTCTTAAATAACCCAAGACATAGACCAAAAGATAAAGAGTGTTTGTCTTATTAGTAGTTGCGGAGATAGCGAGTGGGTTTAACTACTTAGCCACTTTTAAAACTTCAGCTTTTTTTCTGTTCAAACGATTTTTCGCTAGATGTCAGGCCAATAATTTTTCATTGAAGCTTATCAGCTTAGTATAACAGTTTTTTTCTTTGATTTCATTGCAGGTCAGTCTTTCAACAAATCCTACACTATTTATTCAGGTTGTATAAAATTATCGCAAGTGATCACTGATTCATATAATATTGCTGTTCTTCGAATCTATTTCATTTTTAATTTATTACTTTTACTGTGTTTTACAAGTACAGTACCCTTAGTAGCTATTATTATTACTGGCATAACGAGGGTGATACAGCAACAAATATGCATTATGTGAATGTAAGTGTCGGATATGAAAGTCTTTCAAGAAAAAGCCGGGCTAGCCTAATTGGTTAGGGCGTCTGACTTCTAATCAGGAGATTCTGGGTTCGAGTCCCAGGTTCGGTGCTCTTTTTTTTTATTTATTAATTCAAACTTGAAACTTTATTGTATTATTAGAGTTAAAATACATTACACTACTTACAGGATTATATCAATTTATAAATTATATTGATAGACTATTTTTCGCAAATGCCCAGGAGAAAATTTAAAAGTTTGAGCTTTTCTTTAGGATCAATTTCCTTATCCCCATTATAACTGAAAATAGGAATCTTTAGAGATTTGAGACTTTTCTCAAGATGTTTAGTAAAACTGATTTGATCATAATAAAGCTCTGTTTTTAAATTGTTAATGTCAAGATTCATTTGAGATATAATTATTAAAGCTTCATTTTCTGTTAATATTTTATCAGAGTTATGTACTTTCTTAAAATAATAATTGGCCTTATCTTCTATAGCGGTAAACCACCTAAGTTCTTTTGCTTTTTGAGATTGATACTCTTTCTTTAATTTTGGCATCAATTTTTGTAAATTATTATTTTTGATTAAATATTCCTTAGCCTCTGTAAAAGTGGTAATTTCAGTAGGCTTTAATCTAGAAAAAGAGTTTTGTCTTATTTGAGAAAGCTGCGGATCATCTTTTTGGACCAAATCATTGAGGAATGACGCTAAATCTCCCTGAGCAGCTTGAATATTATTCGTTAATCGGTAGAATTCTTGGAGTCTCACAGGGTCTTGTAGTTTTTTTTGAATGATTTCTAATTTTTGAAAGCTCAAATCACCTCCTAGATTGCTCAAATCAGCCATTATAAGTCATAATGGGATTATATTTATTGATTTTAAAGGATTCACAGGGACGTGTTTTTTTTGTACAGAATTTTTTTTTTGTTTTTGAGTAATTTTACTAAAGATACTCAAGATACCAAAAAGAAACTATTAAAAGACAAAACATGTTAAACAACAAGGAATTCTGGTTTAAATAATATTATATTTTTAATTTTAAAGGGACAATGCTTACTTACAGTTAAAATTCAACGCAGGAAACCTCAAATTGAATTTAGTCAGAAAAGATGAGTAGTCTTGATTCAACTAAAAATAATTCCTAAATGAGTTTGTATATATATATATAAAAACTCGAATCCTAACCACAAGAAGTTGATCATTGATATTGAAAATATTATGAAAGGTACTGGAAGTTTGATAGGTAATTCATTTTTTAATATATTTTATCAAGTAAATACTAGAAGAAATCAAATTGAGAAGCTAAAAAGTGAATTTAAGAATTCAAATCAATTGTTGTTTATTCAAATTGAATATCAAAAAGAGGTTGAAATCTTCTTTGATTTAGTCTTGGAATTAAAAATTTCATATTGTTTACAGTTTACTGATTGAGATAATAACTTTTATTTGCTTATTGCAATATTGAATAATATAAAACTAGTGAAGCCCTAAAAGAGCATCCAAATCGACTTTTTCATCATCATCAAAATCACCCAAAAACTCAATATCCTCATCACCGTCACTCTCTTCCTTCTTCACCGCTGCTTCAATTAGATGTACATCTAATAATTTGACTAATTTATCCCATTTAGTTTGAACAAGTTCGAAAGCAGCACTATCACGATCTTTATTAACCAACATTTTCTCAAGGAATCTTTTCTCAGAAACAGTTAATGATTCTGAGTTGAGAATTTCATCATTGTGAATTTTAGTCCATTTTTTAGCAGAGATCCCTTCCTTTGTAGCTTTTCTGATAATGAGCCCCAACGCAAATTCAGTGATATGAGAAGATGGTTTAGTTTGAAGTAATTTTTTATCAATTTTATTCAATTTTTCAAAGTTACTAGGAGGAACTAATCCACTTGAAAATTTATCATCACTTATATCAATTTCATCCATATTCATTTGTAAAACATAATCTTCCATTAAAGCATTCATTTCATCAGTTGGAAGTAACTTATTATGTCGAGTGATTTTCTTACCACTAGAAGTATAAAGTGAATCAAGTCTGGAGAAAGTTGAACCACGAAGATTTTCTTTTGTTGCCAATCTGCAAATTGAAAAAGCATATTTATTCATATTTGTAAATTCCATTGAAACAGCATCATTTGATCTTTTTTTGATTTCATCATCATCAATAAACACAGGAATCATGACAACTATTTGAACTTCATCTCCTTGCTTTTTCACAAACCTTGCAATTATAACACTTTCCATTTCAATCAAACTAGAAACAAGACTACCAAATCCAGTTTGGTTTCTCATTGGCGAGTTTAAAGCACTAAATAACATAAACAGCTCGGTGGTGGTTTGCCATTTGGGAAGCGAATCCAAACTGACAACTCCCAAAAAATCTAATCCAGGGGCAGTTTGATATTTGCTGATTCGTTGTAATTTTTCACTTTGAGGAATAAATTCAGACATGTACTTATAAGCATTTTCTAATTCATCATCTTGAACGGGTTTTTGAGTATAAAGATCCAAATCATCATCTTCAGGTGCTTCCCAATCATCAAAGTCTTCTCCTTCTTCATCTTTGAGTTTTTCTGCTTTTGCCAATTCTCTTCTTCTCTTTTTTTCAGCTTTAATTTTGGCAACATCTTCCTTAGATCTTTTTTCAAATCTGACCCTTTCTGTAAATCTTTTGATTTTAAATTCCAGAATATCAGTACCATCTGGAGCATCAAGGATATCTCGATCTAGTAAAGATTGGGTAATTGGATTATCTGATTTAACTCCTGGATATCCTTCAACTTCAAAACTTAGACTTAAGTCTGAATTATCAACAGATTTGTCAGTTCTCTTCTTTAAAGAAACCACAGGATCAGCAAACATTCTAAACTCGCTTTTAAAAAGTTTAATGGGTTTAACAGTTTTAGCCAATGGAGTTGAAAGTTTTTCAAGCAATTCTTCACGATTGAATAATTTGGAGTTATCAGGAATCCTAGAGCTGAAATTCTTCCATCCTTCTGAAATGGATTTTCTGGTTGTTGAATTTTGTTCATCATCTTGACCAATATCATAAACGTTTAATATAATTTGATGGGATTCTAAAAAAGATTGAGTTGCATTTTTCAAACTTCTCATGGTTTCATTACTTTCATCGAACATCACTAAATCTTTTTCATCTGAATAATCTGTCAAAAGAATAATATTCTTATATGGAAACTTCTTCTTGCCAACATAACTAATAATATCATTAACACTTTGGATGATCCCAATCCATAATCTTCCAGGTGTATAATCATCATCATTTGCTCTTTCCTCTTCTGCTCGTAGTTGATTCAAAGCTATTAAGTCTTGATTTCTTGGTGGAGAAGTTAATGGAGCAACTTTTATGGTGGAAACCACTTTACCACTCTTTGCCAAATCGTCTTCTGCATCAATTTCTACTATTGAAGTATTGCCGTCCGGATGGAAACAAGAGACGTAAGTTTGAATATAATCTGTTTTTCTCCCATTAAAGATCTTTTTGATATATAAAGAGTTAACAAACTCCAACCCAATCTCCAAAGCAGAAGATCTCTCCATGGAAGGAGCAAGATCAAGTAAAAGCGAACTGAACTGGTCAAAATTGTTAGTGCTGCTGCCACTGGTCAAAATAAATACCACCAAAAGGGTGTTATGGCACTTACCTCTTTGCTCATAATTAATCTGTTGACAATAAGATGAGATGAGATAATCTTCTGTTTTTTTATTTACAAAGCGCGAAAAAAAAAAAACAAAAACGCCAAAGTTTTGAAACTTGATCAAAAAAGTCCACCAAAAAGCTTTCAAATGCTATCGTTTGAGAAATTTATTTCCCAGGCTTTCCCCAAAGGAGAAACATCTCAGGTGCTACATCTCCAGTCCGTTCCTCGTCTTGCTCCGAATATTCTTGTGAACAGCGAAAAGGAAGGAATTGAAAATATAACCATAAAAACCCATCATCTTGTAACAGTTGCCCAAAACGATGTTATTTTGTTAGGATTGGAAATATATGTCTATATCATCATCAATAAATACAACCATTTTGTCAATAATGATCCTGTCAGAAAGTTATTATACCTTTCTAAAGTAGATTCCACAGGATTGGGGAAAAAATTCAAAATCACAAAAGTTGTTCAACAAATATTGAAGTATCTCATAAGATTGGAAGTAAATCATTTTACAGATGGTTATTTGGTTATTCCAGAATCATCTAAAGGTGTCTCATCAATGACAACCACTCAAAAACTAAAAATTCTTATCGAAAATCAAAATAAGAAACTTCCTGAAAGTAATGTAACATTTCATTCTCTCAGAAATATTCAAACTCTTCACAATAAACCTGTTGTTACAGAAATATCATTATTCACTAGAGCAGAAAACCAGTATCTATTTCCATCATCACATCTCAATTCAGGAAAACATGTTCTTCTGGATAATGATCTTCTTAGCTGGTGGCTATATCTGTTAAATCAAATTGTTAGGGACCCTGAAACTTTTGAATCATCTTCTAACTCTATGACAATTCCAGGGGAAGATAAGTATACAATTTTAAGATTTATTAATAAACTCAATCCACCAGGTGAAAAAAAATTATGGCATTTGGGTGGATCATTTGATTTGGATGGAATTGATAAAAAAAATTGCATTCATTATGTTCCTTTACTTCCAGATGATCCAAAAGGTAGATTTCTTGAGCATTTATCTATAGAGGGAAGGGCCCACAAAGTTACTTTGGCTCAATTTTGGAACGAATTGGCAGTTAGACAAGAATTTAGACTTACTAGCATTGTTGGCATCATTAAAGTCCTGGGAGCGGCAACCAAATCATCTAAGATCATTAATAATAGACCCATGCAAGATAAAAAGCTTAATAAAATTATACCTATTCATTGCAAAGTTTCAGAGCTTCACAGCTATGGTATTATTGTTAATAACTTTAAAAGTGATGTTATTATTGTTACCCCTCAATGTCTTTTGAAACTAAAAGATTTCATGACAGGAGAAGATTACTCAGAACTAGATGGCGGTAAAGCAGCTTTTCAGAATCTAAGTCACAGTTTACAAACTGCCTGTGGCTACAATGATTTCTCCGAACCTGATCTCTCTGCTGGTTTTAGGAATGTTGTTGGTAAATGGGAAAAATTAGAATCTTCATTAAAAAGAAGTGCCCCACCTATTACCAAACCAGTTCAAATTCTTGCAGTGAAGAAGAGAAAAAAGGTAAAACCTTAAGATTATCATATTATTTTTTTAAGATTAGTTTCTTTTAGAACTCTAAAGATTGAATATATATTGTACATTATAGATGTATAAATGTAAATTATTAAAGCTATAATCCAAGATTAGCAGCATATGCCATTGGTTTGATATCAGGATGAGGAACTGCAAGGAATTGATTACATTCTAAATCAAAATTACCATCATTTTTAACAGTAAAATTGATGACCGCGCCTTTGTTACCTTGAGAATCGCAATAATTAGGAGCACTGAAGACAGTTATCAATTTACTATTATGTTCTTTTTCATAACCTTCCATACGAACTTCATGAGATCTAATAATACCAGAAATATCATTTTTTTCACAAAAACGCTCAGTAACATCAGGACCAAACTGAATACCAATCCCACGACGATTAGGTGATCTTCCAGGCATTGGTTGAGGATCTGTCCATAAAAGTTCCATTTCGATTCCTTCCTTTGGTGGTTGATGGCTTTTAAATCTATTAATTTCACGAATATTTTCAATTGTAATATTATCATCAGAAAAGAGCCCACCATGCATAACTAACCAATCATTACCAATAAGAGTGGCAAAAGGTAAAAAACCAAAACTTTCACTGAACAATTGATATAATGTTTGATTATATTTGGCTTTACATTCACCTTCAAAGCCATAGACTTTATTCATATCATTGGTTTCATGATTTCCCCGATTGATGAAAAGACGGTTTGGAAAAAGAATTTTTAAAGAATATAAAAGGAAAGCAACCTCTGTTGACCAACTACCACGATCCACAAAATCACCATTGAAAAGATAAGCATGATCTTCACTAACTTCACCATATGTCTTGAAAATATTAAGAAGATCATAAAATTGACCATGGGTATCACCACAAACAGTCAATTTTTTACAACCATCTAAGATTTTGGTGTTTTTGTTATTTTTTTTCATATTTGGCAAAGAAACTTCCACCAAAGATGGTTCAGTTTTGAATAATTGTTGAGCAGCTACAATGATAGCATAAGCATACTTACGGGGAAGTTTTTCTCCTTTTTTGAAGATTTCGATCATTTCTTCAATAAATTGTTTGTTAATTCCATTTAAATTAAGCTGCTGTTCTTTGGTTTTTTCATCTTTGTTCAATACTTCAATTTCAAGAAGATTTTTTTCAAATGGATTTTTAGGAGTTGAAATTGCATTGAAATCAATTTGACTTAATGTACTTGATTGTTCTTCACCTCTAATAGCCTGTTCGAATTTAATTTGTTTTTTTATTTTTGAAAATTCTTTGTAAAACTGTAAAGCAGTTTTATCACCAGGAGCTTTCTTCAAAACAATTTTTAAGTCACTAATAGCTTTATTATATTCCAAAATAGCACCATAAGCAACCGCACGACGATAGAAACCTTTAATATATGAGCTATCCTGGTTAATTGCCTTTGTAGCTTCTTCAATAGCTAATCCATAAGCTTCGGTTTTGATATAAGCTTGGGCAAGATTGGAATGAAAAACTGCTACACTTGGATCAAGTTCAATAGCCTTTATATAGCAGTCAATGGCCTGAGAGAAGTTATTCTCTTTGAGGGCCGCATTCCCTTTGTTTTTCCAATCAACTGCAGATTCTGGCATGAATGAATAGGATGCTTTATTGTTCAAAAGTTAATTTTGTTTCAATTTGAAGTAAATTTTGATTGAATTTGTACTAAAGGACGGATGATCTGGGGAATATGTGCACGGAAATCATACACGGGGAAAAGCGCGGATCACGGGAAGGATTAACGGCCCAAATCAGGAGTTAAACCAAATCAACAACAAAACTCCAGAAACTAGAGCTCAACACAAACTCCACGACTTTTACAACTCGACATGAGTTCCCGAGTATCCTCTGCTCATATCTCGAAGAGCCCTGTATGTGAATTTGCTTATCGTTTCTATTATCATGATCTGTCATAATACTAACTAGTTCAGTTAAATACTATCGAATCAAGTGTGACCAAGCTTTTGGTGGCGACCAAACATTTATTAGAAAGTCTAACACAATGGGCGACAGGAAATGCCAGTGAAAATGATGTTTCTGATGCTTATGTCGAGTTAGGAAGTAACTTCAAGACTGTATGTCGTGTTTTTACCAATGCTGGTGTTGATGTTACAGATTTAGGCGATGTTCCTCATTTACTAAGAGTTGTTCTTGAAAATGCTTTAAGAGAAGCTCCATCACAGGAGAACCTTGATAGATTTTTACCAGGTATTCGTGATATTATTGTGAATTTACTTCGAAATTTAAAAAAGAAACAAAATATTGCTAGAAAAATGCAAGATACAGGAGAGATTCAAAATCAACTTTTAAATAATCGTCACTCAACTAGTAAGTCACATTTATCCCAACTGGTCCATCTGCTGCTTCAAGTTTCTAATTCACGGTCTAGTTCTCAAGCAATTCCCAATTCCATGGCAAAACAACAACGTCTCGATTCTTACCGCGCTCTTCTGGAAGGCTCCTCTCGTCCAGTTGCTAAACTTCAACAACAGCCTAATCAACAACATCAAGAACAAACTTCCCAAAATGCAGCAATTCCAGACTTAGAAAAAAGTGTCATCAATAAGGCACTTCCTGCGGTTATGGCTGATGCTACAGAAAGTGGTGAAGAGTCAGATGCTCTTAAACAATTACAGCAAGGTGATAGTCTCAAAAGAAGAGCTTCAAGAAGGTTTTCTGCTTATCAATATGCCAAACTTACCAAACAAACAGAAATGCCTTTACCTAAAGATATCAGCTCTCCAGAGCCAAGTGTTAAAAGTGATCAACTACAATTAAGTTATTCAAATCTGATCAAAAAAAGTTCATCTCTTAGTCCAGCAATCAAAAATTCAGATTCTGTTAAATCAAATGTTGATATGGAGGGAAATGCGATTATTTATTTGCGTATTAATAATAGAACAAAAAAAATTAGTGTTGAATTACCTGTTACTTTTAGTTCTTTAAGACTTTTATTCATTGAGAAATTTGCTTACTCTCCAGGAACTGATAGTTTTCCAGAAATCTATATTCAACAATCAATTAATGATGTTCCTTATGAATTAGAAGAACACCTTTTATGTGATGTTATTCCTGGTTCTATTCTTTCTTTGAACGCTCAAGATCATACTGCAGAACTTGTTAAAGGTTTAGAATCGAAGGTTAATACATTACAAACTAGCATTTCTAAGATGCAAGAGAACCTCGAAAGTACCATTAAGGAAGCTGTTTCTACTACTGCTGCTAATAGTTCTACTGCTATTTCCACGAATGAACCGACTGCTTCAATTATTACTCCTCCTTCAAGTGTTAAAAAGACCATATCAACTAATTTGAATAATTTGGATGTTTCTGACTTGAGACGTGAGCTTATTGCTATTAAGCAAATCAGTTCTGAAAGCAAAAAGAGTTTTGTTGATACTCTAAAAGAGCTTCTTGAGAAAGTTGGTGAGTTCAAATCCTCAAATTTCAGTTCCAATCGTTCTGGTAATCGTACTTATATGGAAACCTGTCATTCAAAACTTTCAGAAGATTCAGATGAACTTTTAACTAAAGTTGATGATCTTCAAGATGTTGTGGAAGCACTTCGTAAAGATGTTGCTCAACGTGGCTCACATCCCGTGGAAGATCAATTGTTATTAGTCAAGAAGGATATAGATGAAGCTCAAAAATCTATCAATATTATGCATCAATATATTATTACAGAAAAACCTAATTGGAAATCAATTTGGGAAAAAGAATTGGATGTGGTTTGCGAAGAACAACAATTTTTCAAACTTCAAGAAGATTTGGTTGATGATTTGAAAGAAGATCTTGAAAAAGCTTCAGAAACTTTTACATTAGTTGAACATGTTGCTAAAGAACATCAAAAAAATAGAGGAAAAAATGGTTTCAAAGCCCCTAATTTACCACTAATTGAACCTGGAACAAAAATAGAAAATGTTAGAGATGCAATGCTCAATGAAGTTGTTGCATTAAGACCAAATCATCAAAATAGACTTGAGGCTATTGAAAAAGCAGAAAAAGTTCGAGAAAAAGAAAAGCAAGTTCGACTCAAAAATAAATTTGAAGAAGAACTAAATGGTTTTGTTGATGGTAATAGATTGAAAAAAAGTGGAGGAATTGAAGAAACAGAACGAATTAGAAAAATGAAAGATGAACAGAATCTAAAGGCTACTTTTGCAGTGTTTTAATACTAATATTGGAGATAAATTTAAAGATTGTAATACAACAAAGTTTGAAAGTTTTTTTATTTAATACAAAAGTAATAGAGTTTTTTTGTTACATTGTTTATGCAAATTGATGAATTATATAAATTAAAAATAAAAAAAAAAATTTAATAAAAAACTAAAACTATAGTACATTGTAAAAAACCACTTAATCACTGATCAATTTTATTAGTCTTCTTCCATTTTTTAATCTTTCTTTTCAAATCACCCGCACTATTCTGAAAAATATTTAATTTTTTATCCCATTTCATTGCTTCATAATCATCCCCATATTTTTCGAACAAACTCTTGAGCCAATCTTTTTCCCTACTAGACTGATGTCTTTCAACTGACACAACCGGTTTATTAGCGTATGCTTCAAGAGCTTCAACCACTTTAGTCTTGGGTTTAACGGGTTCAAGCTCATCATCACTATCAATGAACTTCTTCTTTTTACCATAAATAATTTGTTTGATCTTTCCTTCGTCGTCTTTGATAATCACTGCTTCACCTTCAGGAATTTTTTCTGGATCAGTTTCTTGAAAAAAATCATTTTTTTCAATTTCCTCCTCTTCATCATCGTCTTCATTTTTTTTGCTTTCTTTTACCATCTTGGCAAAATCTTTCTCGATTCCCCCAGCAGGACTATCAAGCTTCACAGAGAGTCCTAATCTTTTGTAGTTTTGGGCAAGAGTTGCATTGTAGTCCCAGTTTTCTGCAATTATGGGATTCCCTTTGACGTTGATTTTCCCATGGCGATCTTTGACTCTTCGTGTGGCTTTCTTGACCGAAGAACGGTTCATTTTTCTTTTTCTAACAGAAACCATTTTATTGTTTTCTATTTGCTGTTCTGTATCTTTTATAAACTATTGATAATTAAAATTTTAAGGCTGTAAAAAAAAAAATTAAATTTTTCAGCGATGAGATAAATAATGTTAGGGTGTTTATGTTGGTGTATGGGTTTAAATTCAATTTACTACCATGTTTCTCAATATTTTGAAAATAATACAAATGTACAAAAAGTAAAAAACCAAATAACATTTTTATACATATACAAGAAAACCACTATTAACTATTTGATCAACAAAACCATCATAAAAAAACTAAAACGTAAAAAACATACAAAAGTGAAATAAAAAACTAAACAACATCCGAAAATAAATTCAAATCTTGTTTTGTCATATTCAATTTATTCCACAATTCATCAATATAATCATTATCCATTTCAAGATCGCCTGAATCCGGAAATAATAAGTCAAATTGATTATCTGCATCAGCGGGGAACTTTGGAACATTGTAAGGTAAAGTTGAGGGGGGGAAGTTTAAATTATTAACTCCATTATTATTATTATTATTAT
>JBAKFZ010000206.1:0-22758 GCA_037355385.1 Saccharomycopsis sp. FM-2023a
ACTTACTACCAAATAATAATACTACTACTACTACTACTACTACTAATAATAATAATAATAATAATTTTTATTTTAATGATAATTCTTTACAAAATTCTTCAAATGAAGAATTGAATGGGGTTACAATTACTACTTTTTTCAATGATTGTCCTGCTTTATACTAATCTTTTTCAATTCTATCAACAAATCATTTTCAATTGTTTTAATCTAATGACTTATGTGTTTTTTTAATATTTGTAAATCAAGTATCTAATCAATCTCATCTTATTACTGCGGTATTTTTTTGATCCGATGACGGAAATGTAAACTGAAACCTAGAATTTCTAAGATTTTTGAGATTAACAAAGAATTGCCCAATTGTAAGTGACAAAGACTTAGGATGAGTAATTTCTACTTCTGCTATAATGGAATTGTAGTTCGTGTAAGTACTTAAAGAATTATGAAAGTTATAAAGTAAACTTACAACTTGACGACCTTTTATACATTTAATAACTCAAAAAATCCTTCTTTGAATACATTAATAATTGACATGACGTTTTTATTGAATGCAACTTGAAACCTTGAATAATGTTATTACAGACTAGTTGATCTTTTTCAGTAAATATGATTTTAATTATTCTTGTTTGAATCTCTCGGAAATTTGGCATAAGGCATTTTTATATTTATAGAATCTGAACGCTTTGAGATTATATAAAACTTTACTGTTGAATGAAAATTATCGAGAATTAATCATGGTTATTGTAGACTTATGATTCATTCATCCATGTGAATAATTGTTTCAATCAAAATTTTGTCCATGCTAAGTTGAAATCATTGATTGATCAAACTTCATCGTGTTACTCTCCTTCATATCTTTTCCATCAAACGTCACGAAATATCATGACTTAATGGAAAAGAATGTAATTCAATTTGGTTGCTAATCGTAGTTGATAACTGTGATTTTCAGTATTCCATAATTATCAACTAAAGTTGCTCAAAAGAGTCATTATTTGAATAATATTGATTTCAATCCATTGATTGTAATTATTACTTCAAAAAAAATTGATAATTTCTTGCCAATAAACTAAAAGTTCATCTTCTTCGACCTTCAAAGCGAAATTTGATTAGTATTCATGAACTCACAAAACGAAGATTTCATATTAAAATTGGAAAAAACCAACTTATTGAAAGAATATTAATTCAATGAGATTGATGTTTGTGACTTTAATAATGATAATCCGGAAATCAATAAGTATAGAAGAGCTGTGGGTAAATAATTTTTTTTGACTTTTATATTTATGTATGTTTAAATCTCAAAAAAGTTTGAAACCTCCCAATATAAACAACTGAACAAAAATTAGTAGGGCAATTGTAATTGTATTGCAAAATGCAGTACTTCAATTGTTTCAGGTTAAGATTCGACAATCTAGATAAAAAAAATCATTATCAGCTATAAATCAAAGAAGACGATAATTAAAAAGTGCTTCTAGGGCTGATAACAATTGTTTCAACATAATGACCTTAGAAACGTAAATATATTATCTTGATTTCAATAGTAACGTTATTATAATCGTGAAAGTTTAACAAAAACTACTTATAATCAACTCTGTAAAAGCTATTATCATTTCTGATAACTTGACTGTTATATCTTGTTTCATTATTCTCAAAGAGTTTTAAATCAAATCCTTTCCAAGAAGATAAATGAATATTAGCAGAATGATAAAGCCTTGTACTGCAGAACTAAGGATATTGGTTGGTGACTGAACAATCATGTCATTGAAACAATTAAACAAGTCTCTTTTGTACATAACATTCCCTATCACATCCCATATTATTATTTGTTAAGAATCAATTGAAACAGCTACAATATCACAAAACAATAAACAATATATTTGATTAACAATACTTACATTTGATTAAAAGAGCTAAATATTTTCTTCATTTAAACTTTCAAGTTCAAAATCATCAGCTTGATTTTCCAAAGTTGAGTAAACATCTCTATTAATATTTAATTCTCCACCACTAAATTTATCAACTCCGACTAATTTCAAATATGAATCAATTAAAAACAAAGCGAATAAGAAAATCAATGATGCTGCACTAGTAATCAACATTATATAACTTGCATGACCAGCTCCCATATCTTTAACTAAAACTAATTGTTCTTCATTAGCCGACATAAATAATAACCCAGCTTCAACTAATCCAAATGATGGAATATACTGAAAAGTTAAAATTTTCCCAGGGATTGATCTTTGATCTTTTAAAACAAAACAAATTTCAATAATTCTGCCAAACCCCGCAAACATTAAAGCTAAACCAAAAAAATAATGAACTTTTGTACTAATTTCTAATAATTGAACATGAACCGACATTGACCAACCAGTAAATGCAATAATTGCTCCAGGAATAAAACTTCTTGATCCATCTTTTGATAAATAAATTCCTACTAATCCCATACACCACCAAATAATCCCCATTGCAGTATGTTGGTAATCTCCATGACTCCAAGGTTCCCAAGGACGATGTTCAGTGAATGTATTAATAAAACCCCAAACTGTAATAACAATAGAATCCCAAAATTCTGGGGCATATTTGGTTTTTTGATTTCTAAACCAGGGAATCATTAACCATAATAACATTACCAAACCATAAAATATAAATGCTGTTCCCATAATCCCATGAGCTAAACATTGACCAGTATGATTACTATCTTCACTATAACAAAATCCTAATAATGCCACAACTGCTAAACTGATTCTAACAAAAGAAGTTAAAGTTGATAAAATTCCAAAAGTTTGAAAAATCTTCAAAATAACTTTTTCACCAACTTTATAGTTTCTAATCTTGGTTGGTAATAATTTTGAACCATTAATTAATAATCCAAAGAATATTGTTATTGAAAATAATATTGTTAAAAACCATGCAGTTCCTTTTGAAGTTTTATTCTCATGATTATTCGGATCATTAAATTGGAAAAATAATGTATCAAACAAACAATAAATCCCACTAATCAAGAATAAATTAGTCGATAAGATCAACCTTTCAGCAAAGGCAAACACTGAAGCTAATCCACTGAAAATTAATAAAAACGTTAATGATAAAAGCCAATGAATTGTATTACTACTAGCGTGATTTAGATAAACTGATAAATCCCGATTCGGATCGGGCTCATCCATTATCATTTCCATTTTTAAACCAGCAGAAACGGAATAGATTAAAAGACAAAACAGTAGAAGTTGTTGAAGCATTGGTTAATAATTGGTTGTCTTGTTAATTGTTTGATTTTGTAAAAATGATACATTTCTATTTCAATTTTGAAGTTTTTAATTCACATTCACCCCCACATATACACCCCTGCACCACCCAAAAATGAACATGAGCTATTATTACAATATTTACAAACTAAAACCGAACAACAAAAGCCAAAATAAATTAATATTATTACTATCATTAACTTCAAATTGGAGGTAAAGTATTACGACAAATTGGACACTTCAATTTATATCTCATCCAATTTTCCAAACAATCTTCATGAAATACATGTTTACATGGAGTAATCATATAATCTCCTTTACCGAAACCTTTCTTTTCTAACAATGATTCATCATTATTTTCTACTAGTATTGGAATCTCCACCGTAGTCATACAAATTGCACAATCTTTTTTATAAATTTCTTCATATGAATTTTCAGAAATTTGATTAATTTTTGGTTTTGTGTTAATTAAATCAATTCCAAATCCATTTTCCAAATCATCAATTGATAATTTTGGGTGATAATCATAAATTGTTGGTAAATATCTTTTTGGAATAAAAATTCTTGAACCATATTTTTCTTGAATATATAAAATAAAAATTGATAAAATTAAAATAGCGTTAATAAAAATCAAATAGGGCAAATCTTGATGATGATGAAAAACATTCTTTGAATAACCCAAAATATAGATAATTGGTATCATTCTCAAAATTGAAGTACCAGTTATAAACTCCCAAGAAAATGATGTCTTTGAGCCTCTAATAATATTCCTAAAAATTTGTGGGAACCAATACATATTAATTATTAAATAGGTGAATTTTTCTCCAATAATTCTCGCAGATTTATTCCAAACCAGAACATTTAAAATCATAAAAAACCAGAACATCATAGAGAAAAATAATCTTGAATACGAATTAAGAGTAATGTTTCTTTCTTCGTCGAGACTGGTAGTTGGAATTTGACCAGCGGCAGTTTGGTTACCTTGATTAGTATCTGGTAATGTTTCTCCGTTATTATTGTTATTATTATTGTTATCATGATCATCTTCTTCTTCTCTTGGTGAACCTCTTAAAGCAGTCCAAAAATCAGTATTCAGTTCATTACTTTGCGATAAATGAACATTAATCATATATCTAATTTCAAAAATTGCAGTCAAAGTAATTGCCATCATGGCTCCCACAATAAAAGTTATATATAAATCAGTTAATACTATCGAACCAAAGATACACATCATAATGATTGCACAATCAACCAAATTCATCAATGCTAACGTTTGAAAACTAATTTTTGATAATCTTGGGGGAGTATTAGTACGATTCATTTGACGAATTAACAAATAAATTTGCCCAAAAATCAAACCAATTGCACAAACTACCACTTTTCTTAATCTTGAAATGGTTTCCAATCTGCTCGTTCCTTGAATATTATTAACCTCAAAATAAATTCCACAGTCAGGACTATAAAAAATTCCCTGATCAATTTCAAAATTAGGAAATTTGTCAATTGGTCTACCAATTGGATCAATCAACTCCTCATCCAACATATCAGTTTGAGTTTTCGTTAAATTCATTGGTTTCAAGTTTAAATAACTAATATATTCACATTTTTCTGAATATTGTAAATCATTTTTAAGTGATTGATAAGTTGAATTATATAAACCCCTTTTACCATGATTTAGTTCTTTCAAAAATGAATAATCTTTCCTGACAAATTCTTGAGCAGCTTTAAAATTTATCTCATTTAATAATAAATGAGGTAAAGTATAACCACTTTGAAATTTTGCAGAGCTAGTAGCGGCAAATAAATTACCAGCTTTTGGATCATATAATCCTTTTAAAGAAATAGAATGAGCATCATCTTCTTTATCATCCGATAAATAGACTTCGAAATGGGTTTCTAATAAATCGGCATCACTAATATTGAACCAACTTCTTTTACTTGTAACCTCTAATATGAATACTCCTTCGTTTATGTTACTTAAATTACCAACTTTTCGATCATCTTCATAAAATTCATATTCATCAATAGATGACCCGTTATCCTCATCCTCATCATCATTGTGATCATCATATGGTGATTGAGAAATCAAATTTTCCAAGTAGGATGGCAAAGGCATAGGGATAGTTACCAAACTTTCATTTTTTCTAGTAAACCTTCCTCTAAAGCTTCCTGTAAGATTCTTCAAGAAATTATTCTCTAATTGATGATTACTATTAATGTTCCATATTTCTTTGGCTTTTGAACTTATTTGATTTGGTAAAACTGAATATTCTTCATCTTCGTGAAAATTATTATAATTTTTATCAGGAAAAGGGTATAGAGATAAATTTTTGTTTTCCAAAGCATCTTTATAACTAAGTCTGAAACCGGTGATGTTTCCATATCCTAATTTGTAATCATTGTTTAATAGCAACTCTAATGATTTATTTCGTTCATCATTGTAAAGAAGTAACAGATCTTTTTCATCTTTCCCCAATTCCACATTACCTTTCGGTAGGAAAAAGATGAAATATAATATTAGAATCGTAAGTAACGTGTCCCTATTCATTGGCCTTTTGAAAAATGATTACAATAATATTGTAATAATTGATTCAATTATTTGTTTCTTCATTATAAACACACCAACTCTTAAGAGTTAAATGCGCATCGCATAGGGTGACCCCCCTTAGGTGCCACTTACATGGGCCATTGAATTTTTTTTTTATTTTTCAGACTTAAAAAAATTTATTATTACTAAAAACAATACTTTCAACAAATTAATCGTTATTAATATAGATGAGTTCGACTAAAAAAGTGGCGAAGAAGAAAGCCAGAGTTTCTGATGGATTCAAGCCATTCTCTTTGGAAGAGATCAGAAGTACATACCAAAACATCAAATCTTCTGCAAAGAATTTCAATGATATCGCAAAACTATTAGATCAACTTGAAAGATATCTTACTTCTGAAAAATTAGCATTAAAACATCTTGAAGTGTCACGGACTTTGTTAATTTCAGTATCCAAGATCTTTGAACATTTATTAACTCTGAAGATCTTGAAAAATTCTAGTAAAAAAGAAACCAATGAAAATCGAATTATCCTTAATAAATGGTTAAAAACTAAATATGAAAGTTTTAAAGATCTATTATTGACTTTCATGAAAACTGCCAATGAGGATAGTGATATTTTGATTGACGTTTTAGAAAATTTTCTTAGTTTGATAAAATTAGAATCAAAAATCTGGGTTCCAAATTCAAATGAACCTTTTTTCCCAACAAAGAATTATGAAAACTTAATTAATGTTATGTTTTTCCAGAGTAAAATTGGATCAGTTTTAAAAGATGGTTATAATGATAGTATATTGATTGAATATTTTCATAATAATTTTTTGAAAAAATATAAAGATTTGAAATTTTATTTACTAAGTTCAATATTAAATATTTTAAGAAGAGAAAAAGAAAGTTTAAATGATAAAATTGAAAATGTTTATTCCAAATGGTTAAGTATTATGGATGAAGATTTTTTTCAGTCAATTTTCAATTCCCCTGCAGAAAATGAAGAAATCACTCCCAAACCTAAGAGAAATCAAATCAATAATGATGATGATGATGATGATGATTTTGGACTTTCTGATGATGAAGATAGTGATGAAGAAGAAATTCCTGATGATGATGCAGAATTCGAAGTTGATAATGATACTTTTGTTTCTAATCCTCCCAATGCCATTCAAAAATTTGCTTCTTATAAATCGTTATTCACTAAAACTTGGTTAGAGATTCTTTCAATTTCTGGGATGTCAACAAATCAATTAAAATCAACACTAGCAATCATTCATAAAAGAATCATTCCATATATGATTCAACCAGAAAGACTTATGGATTTCATGACATTTTGTTATGATAATAGTGATTCTTTAATTGTGGAAATTCTTGCAATTAATGGGTTGTTCCAATTAATGCAAAATCACAATTTAGAATATCCATCATTTTATGATAAGTTGTACAATTTTTTCAATAAACCAGAGATTCTTTCAAATAAATTTAGATCAAGATTTTTTAGATTAGTGGATTTATTTCTATCATCAACATATTTACCAGCAGTTTTAATTGCTTCATTTATTAAAAGAATGTCAAGACTTGCGATTTTTACTAATCCAGGAGGAATTGTCATTGTGATTCCATTTATTTATAATTTGTTGAAAAAACATCCAAGTTGTATGATTTTAATTCATAATCCATTATTGAATGATGAAGAATTAAAAAATTATGTTGATCCATTTAATAATGATGAAACCAACCCTTTACTAACTAATTCTTTGGAATCATCTCTTTGGGAATTAACCTCTTTATCCAGCCATTATCACCCTAACGTGGCCACTTTGGCAAAGATTTTTTCAAACCCATTCACCAAGACTAGTTATAATATGGAAGATTTTTTAGATTGGAATTACCAATTATTGTTAGAAAGTGAAAGCACCAGGAAAATCAAAGGAGATCATATGATGGCCTTAGAGTTTGAAGAGTGGAAGAATGTGTTTAATGTGGATGCTGATCAAGGCGGAAGTTACTTAGAAGGTTGGAGAATGTAATTAATTGGTCAGTTAGTCAACTAGTTATTAATTTTCTAATTAGTCGATTAATTTATGTGAATATATTATGGGTATGCATGTAGAACTTTGCCGTGTACTGTCGCTTGTGACTGCCGTCATAATCTGAATTACCGCTAGAATTTCGCCGGAATCGCAGCGCAAGGGCGATAGGCACGTGCCCGATAAAAGTGAAAACATGACTCGCCCAATTCTGCTTCAGGCGCCCCGAGAAAGACATTTTGGCCTGCTTCGAAGAAAAATTTTTAACTCCCTTTCACTTTCCTCTTCTTCTTCTTCTTCTTTAGCAGTAAACCTTTCTTGTTCTCTCACCTTGAAGCTATCCAAAGATGGATTTCAACTATTATACCAGTCCACTCAATGGCTTGAACGCCGAAAACTTTGAATCCCCAAATGAAAACAATATGATGATGGAAAGCAACGATTTGTCGGTATTCATTGATGACAAATTCTTTGACTTTGAAATTGGAGACTTTGCTACTGAGGAAATATATAAAGCCACTAAAGAACAAGCTCAACAACAAATCAAGGTCGAGGAACAGTCGGTAAATCTCAATGATGTTGATTTCCAAAACTTTTTGAATGGTCAATTGTCCTTGAACAATCACTCAACTGGAAGCTCGCCAATTGCATTCTCAGAACAACAACATCATCATGATTATCAACAACAATCTGCTCAACTGATCCGCCATCATTCAATTTCTTCTGATTCCAAAATATCAAAAGATTATTCTCTTGAAGATAAAAGAAAAAGAAATACTTTAGCCTCTGCTAGATTCAGAATGAAAAAGAAAATGAAGGAACAAATGATGGAAGAAACCTTAAATGATTTATCCAGTAAAGTCAATGATTTAAAGTCTCTTATTACCAAATTGGAAATGGAAAATAAGTGTTTGAAAAGTTTGATTATTTCAAAAAATGAACGTAAATCTGAGGATTTATTACTTTCAATAAAGAGAAATGCTACTTACCAATAATTTTAAAATCTCCTTTCACATAATCCATATTCCATAGACACTAAACTTTTACCCATTTTTACAATTCTTTAATAGATTCGTTTCCAACAAACGTTTCAACATGGTTTTTGATTTTTAATAGGCCTCCCTTTTTTTTTATTCTACTGTTAATTATCGGTTACCATGTTTTCACTCAGTTTCATGATTTCATTCAACACTTTCTTGTTATTTACTTTTGATTGTTTATATTGGTTTTTTTTTGTTTTAATTTTTTGTTACATTTTGAACTATTTTTAACTATTTTTGGCTCTTTTCCAACAAAAGACTTATTTTTTAACGAAGCATATGACCATTTCTCTTTTCCAACAAAAGAGAATATTACTTTAATTACATTTTTTCTTTTTTGAATTGAAATAATTGACTACATAAAAAAATTTGTGCATTTATAATAACAATCTTCGTAATATTCAAAAATTTTGAAATCCCAACCGATCATTTTGAGCTATATAGATGATAAGTAGCACATAATTTATTAAACTGCCTACTACTTCTCTAAACATCTTTATGAGCTCTCAATACCTATAAGTCAGTACTGTCAGAATTTTGAAATTTTGTAATCGATAGGGTGACCCCGTGTGATTGATTATTTGTTGATAATTTCCAAAATAAGTTTGTTACAAAACCTTCAAACAAGGGAGGAAAGGTAGTCCATAAATAATCTCAAAAATAATGGTAAGTTTAATAGTTTAACCTGTTTTTTCAAAATTATTCCTATTAACCAATATCAATCAGGCCGTGTTGGACTTACTAGTTGGTTTTGCAATGCTTGGAGTTGCTACCGTGGTGTTTGTTTACTATACTGCTTGGACTTTTCTTTTGCCATTTGTGGATGAAGATTCCATTTTACAAAAGTTTTTTTTACCTAGAGAATGGGCCATTAAGATTCCTGCTGCTTTATTGGTGATTGGGGCCAGTGCGGTAATTTTATTTATTGGTTCAGTTTTGATCAAATCTTCCAAAAAGGAAAAGGCTAAAAAGGAAGCAAAAAGTAAGAAAGAAAACTGATTTTTTGTTTTGCTAAAGTCTTCTAAATCTTGTGTCAATAGTTGTGCGTATTTTTGTATTATGGTGATTGAATGAATAATGATTTACTTATGATCACTTATAAGTTAAAGTATACTTTTGTTCTATATTTTTTTTCTTTGTTAGTAATGGCAATAAATTCATAATATTACTAATTAATTTTGATCGATGATTTGAAGTGTTCATTTAATTTTGTTATCTTTTATTGGAAGCGTACTGTTTGACGGCATTTCAAGAGACTTTTTGCTTTTTATTCTGACATGTTCGAAATATTTACTAATTTTCGCTACAGATTTTCCTTCAACGCCCACTGAACTCTCTCCTTTGCTATAATAGAATAATGTATCACTATAGGCTCAAATTTCAGACAATTATTGTAGTTCGTAAACTCGAAATGTGGCATCTAAGAGCCGCCGGGTGACCCCATATTTCTGATCTGGTGCTGACAACAGTTAGTTAATGAATTATCCCAACTCCAAAGAGCATTTTTTTACACTTTGCAACCTCCGAACTTCAAAGTCCCCTTGGGTTTCCTGCTTCATTTGCTGCTCTTGGAAAAGACATACTGATCTCTTCTTTCCCCAGCGTTTCCCCTTCCCTTCTTTTGTCATTGAACTAGTGTTGTCATTGATTTTAATCCTGGCTTGTTAGATAACAACAAACATTACCTCATTTTTACAAACAAACACTGATGTTCCTAAAATGTCTGCTACAACGAGAAGAAGATCAGTGAAGGATTTTCAATTTGGAAACAAGATTGGTGAAGGTTCATATTCAACGGTTTATAAAGCAGTTGATGTTTATTCACGAAAAGTTTTTGCAATTAAAATCCTTTCAAAAGCTCATATAGTCAAAGAGAAAAAAATCAAATATGTCAATATTGAAAAACAAACACTAAATAGATTAGGTCATCATCCAGGAATTGTCACTTTATATTATACTTTTCAAGATGAATCTTCTTTGTTTTTTGTTATTGATTTTGCAGAATATGGAGAGTTATTAACTTTGATTAGAAAATTAGGTTCTTTAAATGAAGTTTCTACAAGATATTATATGATTCAACTTATTGATGCTGTTAAATTTATGCATTCAAAAGGGGTCATTCATAGAGACTTGAAACCTGAAAATATTTTACTAAATCATGATATGAAATTAATGATTACTGATTTTGGTGCTGCCAAAATGTTGGATGAAGAGGGAAATACTGAAGAATTAAAAAACAATTTATCAATCATTAATGATAATAGTAATAATAATAATGATGATAATAAAGAAAAAGCAGCATCATTTGTGGGAACTGCAGAATATGTTTCTCCAGAACTTTTACAAAATAACGAATGTGGTTATGAAAGTGATATTTGGGCAATTGGTTGTATATTATATCAATTCATTGCAGGGGTTCCTCCATTTAAAGGTGCTACTGAGTATTTAACATTTGAAAAAATCATTGCTCTTGATTATAAATTTCCTAATTATTATATTCCTGAATCAATTAAACATTTGGTTAAAAATATCTTAGTCATTGATCCTAAAAAAAGGTATAGTACAAGAGATATTCAATCTCATGCCTTTTTCCATAATGTTCCTTGGACGGATTTTAATTATATTTGGAAAAGAAATCCTCCAAAAATTGAAGCTTATGATCCTAGGATTTATACATCTTCGTCTTCAATTTCTTCTGGTAGTTCTACTAATAATGATGTGCCAACTAAACCAAAACAAGCCATGCCATTTTATAAGAAACCAATTGCCAATCCTTCAAAAACTTTAGATCTCATCAATAATACTTATGTTCCAAGTTCAAGTCTTATTATGCCTGGAGCTTCCCCAAAGAAGAATCTACAACCAAAACCCTATCCAAAGATTAACCAGTTCAGTAGAAACAACAATACAACTAGTAATACCACTATTAACAGTAACAATAATGCAATGAGTGGAGCGGTGGCAGCTGTTAACAATTCAATGGGAATATCAAATAACACGAATATTAAACCAGTTCCTCAAGCAAGGTACAATGGAGGATCATCTCATTTATACCAACAAAACACCGGTAGTTCCAACAATAACAATAACAATAACATGACCACACCTCCGCATCCTCTGCTGCTGGATAATATTTCTCCAACTCAATTTAATGTCAATCGATCACACGAAAAACAAACATCTAATACTTCACAATCAAGTAACCAATCAAGAGGATTCAGTAATTATGGATTTTATGCAAAACCTCCTGTTCAAACTAAGAATAATAATGGATCGCAGTTATCATCATCTCAACCTTCTAGTCCTGTTTCGATTAATTATTCAGTTAAACGTTCCGCTTCAGAAGCTACAAACCACAACGCTTTAACTACTCAAGATGGCTCACCATTAAGTAGACCAAATGACAATAATGAAATGTCTCATAGTCCAATTGAACAAAAAATAATTAAAACTGGAAGTTTATCAGAATCTTATGAAAATAATCCGGTTAATAAAACTAAAGATGTTTTAACTGCTGCTAATGAAGCAATCCAATCAGCTCAAAACTTTCGAGCTAAAAATTTATTTACTACTAGTAACAAATCAACGGATACTTTAACTTCATTAAGTGATTCTAGAAAAAGCAGTCATCCATATGCTCTGATACGAACCTTGAATAGTACAAATAATCTTGCTGGTTTACTTGATGCCAATAACAAACCACCACCTCTTCAACAACCACCTCGTCAAGTAATTGAAAAAAAAATGGAAGGATCACCAACATCAAATAGTTTTTCTCATTTTGATAAAAATCAACAAACATTTTTGGAAAACAGTTATGCTTTTAACGATGATAATACTAATAGTAATAAAATTGATACCGACGATCCATTTGGATTTCACTCGCCACCAACTAACATTAAAAAATCAGAATCAACCAAGAGTCTAACCCTTGAATCTTCATCGAAAAGTGATTTATCTTATAAAAATGATTTCAAATCTCCTCAGTTATCAAATAATAAAACTAGAAATGGTTCAATCACGATTTCCACTAGGCCTTCAACCAAATCATCTTCCAATTCCACCAATAATAATAATGTCAAATTACCCCTGCCGGTTAATAGATTAAAACAACAACAAGCATGTCCTTCACCAATTATTTATTATGATGAAGATATTTCTCCTAATTATAATGACGAAGATATTCCAGAATCGGTTATTTCTTTATTAAAACCTGATGAACAAATTATTAAAATGGATACCATTGTGGTTGGACAATTATCATTTGATGATATTTTGAATTCACATCCTGATCTTCAAAATAATTCTTCCCATGGATTAAAATTAAATCTTAATGATAATACAATTAATGATATTATTACTGATTTTGGTAGGCAAGTTGATTATAATTCTAAAATTGAAGTTATGTTTGTTACAACTTATGGAAGATTATTTATTTTACAATCAATCAATTTAAATAAGAAGTTATTTGAAATCAAATTAACTGATAACAAAATTTCACTATATGATTATGAATTTGATGATAATAATTATGGATATTTATTAGTTGAATTGATTGATAAGAAATGTTTATTGTTTTTAAGTCCTCATGATCATAAAAGACTAACCATTGATTATGAAATTAATAATAACATCACTTGGATTGAATGTTTATTCAAAGCCAAACAATTATTACGTCCAAAGAGTCGAAAAAAATCCGATCCTGCGAATTCTCCAACTAAGACAACTGATGATCCATTCAAATCTCCGATTAAATCTCATACTGACTCAAATATTTCTTATGGCAATGGAAGTTCTAAAAAAACTTCCCCAAAATTTTCATCCCCTAAAACTAATGAAGTTTCAACTGCTGCTGCTGCGGCTGCTGCTGCCGTAGCTGCTAATAATTATAGATAAAAAGTTTTTAAGACAATGTTTGAATCATATTTATTTCTAAATTAATGTATTTTCTTTTGTTTAATATAGTATAGCATTAAAAAAAATAATTTAAAACGTTGTGTAAATTCACATTTAAAAATCATATCTAAACTATAATTTAAAACTTATAAAAATTATCATCAATACTTTTATATAACAAAAACCAAACGAAATCACTACTTTTATATAAGGAAACAAATAATTTGTTTTAAAAAAAAAAAAAAGATCAATGATCTGATAGAATACTAGGTTCAATAGTTTCTGTACTAATATCTCCATCATCATCATCATCATTATCATTATTAAGTCCCCAAACTTCATTATAGTTTTTTTTGCCCTTAGTTTCTGGAAATAACCACCAAATCAACACTGTAGTTATTAAAGTGAACCCAGCAAAGATGAAAAAAACATATCCACCAATAGCATTACTCAAAATAGGAAACACATAACCAATCACCACTGTAACAATCCAATTCATTGCGGTACCATAACTTTGAGCTGCAGTGGTGGCATTTAATTGGGTAACTTCTGCCACAATTAAAAAGGGAATGGGTCCCATCCCAATAGCAAAGAAACTAATAAAGACAAATACCATAACCACTGCCAACATGGAAATATTCTTGATAATCCCTACTCCCACAAGAATTGTGGCAATTAACATCACAATATTAGAAGTTAAAAGTAGAATTTTCCGACCAAGTCTATCAATAAGTAAACCAGATATCAAAGTAAAAACAATATTAAAAATGGAAATTATACAATTGATTAAAATTGACTTATTTGGTAACACTGATCCCACCACTTTAACCCCATATTGCATAATAGAAATAATGGCTGACAACTGTTGACCTGCCAAAATGATCGTTGCCACCATCTTAGATCGATTATACTTTGAACTGACAATATATTTCCATAATGAAATATGATTATTTGAAGTTGTATTATGGGACTCTGATTCTGATAATTGTAATGATCCAATTTCTTCAATCCATTCATTCATTTCTACTTTAATATCATCTTTAGTAAAACGATTAGGTCTTAGAATGGTCAAATGTTGTTCAGCTAACTCTGGTTGATTGTTTTTAATCAACCATTTTGGAGTTTCAATTGCTAAAAAGCTAACCAAAAAATTCAATGCAGCAACACAAGCTCCAGCCATCATTATATAACGCCAACTTCTTCCATTTGCCAACCAAATAGCAATGAACTGGGTAAACAAGATCCCAGTATTGGTGAAAACTTGATTCAATGTCCCCATAAAACCCCTTATTTCATTATTGGCAGTTTCATTCAACATTAAAGGACTGTTCACTAATGTACAACCAGCAGCAATTCCTGTAAACATTCTACCAACACAAAGTTGAGCTTTCCCATTAGCAAAAGTTTCAAGAATAGAACCAACAAAGAATAAGACAGCGTTTCCTAAATTCACCAATTTCCTTCCATACCTTTCACTAACAAAACTAGCAATCCCCGAACCTACCAATCCACCAATGGCATATAAAGAGGTGACTAATCCAATGTAAGAGTCATTCATGGGGATACACTGGACATATCCATGATTCTCAAACCAACTTGGACTAGAATCAGGCAGTGGAGGAGTGACACACGCAATAGCGTTTTGAGGAGCATTGAATTCTGACTATTTATGTGTTAGTATAAATTGATTTCCTCGGTCGAAGAATATATTGTAAATGTTGAGCAACTTACCAAATGATATCCATATTGAAAGCCCCCAAACACCGCAACAAAGGTGTTAAGGGCCAATTGTGGGGTCCAATAGGCACGTTCCATATAATGATATTCAACACCGAATTTAAGAATGGGATTTGGAGGTTTAAATTGGAAAGCTCATCGCGGCTTACTGGAAATATTTAATTATATTGTAATATTTGCATCAACTTACGGGTAATCATTCAAAAACTGTGGCTTTCTGCGAGGAAAATCCCAATTTGATCTACAGTTCAGCGACTTTTCAAATCAACTTATCCTTTGATAATTCTTCAATTCTTCAATTTTATTTTAATGATGAGGGATGAGTGTAATAAGTGAACACCGATGAGTGGAATATTGAGGGGTGTCAAACTCAAGGGGTGTGATCAGACACGTGCCAATTACAATTTTTTTTTTCCTGAAAATCAGCTGACCTCATCGCTAATTTTTCTCCCTGGTTGCAGAGCCCCGCCCCCGTGTGTGTGTGGAGGGCTGCCTTGAGCGAAGCACCACTTTGAAGCAAAACCACAACAACAACAAATATCATCCCAGCTACTGAAAAGAGTATCACAAGATCCCCGTATCCTCACAATGTCCAAAAAATACCTCTACCAAAATGGTCTCATGGAGATCAGCAACCCAGTCAACACTTCAGTGTCTCCCGAACTACGAAATCAATATTTTGCCAATCAAGTGCTACCAAAGAAAGATAAGAAGAAAATAACCATCACCAACAAACTTATTTCCATGGAAGAGAATTTTTTCGATAACAAAAATGAGTACTATAAGAATAGTCTAAATCTCCTTCAAAAAGATCTCACTACCACTCATAATGAAACCAACGAAACATTATTGGAGTCTATGAGAATTAGTCAAGAAAGAAGAGATTATGAATTAACCAGATTGTTATATTGGGAAAATTATCAAATATCCAGAGTGGAAAAAGAAGCCAGAGAAGATGTGGAAAAGATTAATGAAGAGTATGATAATTTTATAAAAATCATCAAGGACAAATTATATGAAAAATTAGTGAGAAAGATAAAGTTATTAAAAGAAGATAAAGTTTTAAAAGATTTGGCCAATCTCAATCATTATAGTATTGACATTGATTTGATGAATAATAATGAAAACAAAACCACGAACCTTCATCGTCGTGGAAATGAGACGTTCAATTCCCCTCAAAAATTAGCTTCTATCACCGATTCTGGAGCGATTTCTTCCGCTAATAATAATGGAGGAATCACTTCTGATACTAATAATAATCTTACGGTTTCAATCAATGGTAGAAGATCGGCTCGTCGAACTAGAAATATAATGGAAGCGGCCTATAATACAGACTCTAATTTATCAGGTAATGATTCTTCAATGCCTGGTGGAGGTAACGTTTCCAGTTCGGGTAAAAGAAGAAGAGTCCAAACCGCTAGAGCCGCAGCTGCTGCTTCTTTATCCCATAATACTAGAAGTTATTCATCAGCTTCAAACGATGAAGCCAATTTTTTCAGTGATAATAATTCATTAAGTGAAATTTTATTTGGGAAAAATTTTTCTGCCAATGGAAGAAATGTTAATGCTAGTGGATATACTACTACTTCAGGAACCGGCAATAATGGTAATGGTGGTAAACCTTCAACCAGGGCTAAATCAAAACAATTTACTGGGGTTCAAGGATTAAAATTAGAAGAAATTAATGATGATTTGACGATTTTTGAAACTTGTTTGGAAAAACTCGATCCTAATGATTCCATTATTTTTGCTAATAACGATATTATAATAAATTCAAGTAATGGGAATAAAAAAAATGGTAGAAATTAGTTGTTTTTTCTTTTTAAAAAAAGGTTTTACCAATGTTTATGATTTTCTTTTATTTGTTTATTTATGGCCAGTTAGTTTTTCCGCACTATTAATTCTTGAACCACTGTTTTGATAAAGAAACACCTTGTATTATTATTCACTTTTCTCAATATTCCGATTATCTGAACACTTTATTAATTACACTGTAAGTGTTTCCTGATCTGGCGACTGACCCACTGATTAGTTGCGCTACGCAATATTTTTCTCGAATGTTATGTGAAAAGAATCAACCGGAAAAAAATCGAAAAGCTGGTGTTCCTACAAAAAGACGGACTTTAGCAGAGCTTTGGGAATAAAGAAATCAAAGTTCAAGTTTCAAATATTGAAAGCGTAATGTTATAATCTGAACTTTACAGTGAAAAGAAATACTTAATAGATTTAGAAGAAAATGATAATAAACATTCATTAAGAATACTACCCAGCATTTTTTTTTGGCTCAAACTATAAGTGAAATAAGCATCAATGAGAAAGATAAGTTTCTTATTACAAATTCATTTGAATGCTCAAAATAATTGTAGGTCATCCCTACACCAAATTTGAATCTTTATCTTATTGGTTAATGTATTGCAAAAACAAGAGACAAGAAGAAAATACAGAAAATGCATGTTGAGCTGACTATCAATAATATAAGATGGCAACACGAAGGAAACAGAAAAGAATGAGCAAAAACCTACCATGAACAAAAATGGTAAAGGTTTTGTCTCAACTATCATCAATTGAATGACTCGTCAAGGGTGATTACATTACCGCGTTGTTCAATGGGAAGAGCTTAACAAAATCTAGCTATGTCAACTCCTATCAAATATCTTTTGAGAAAAGAAACAAAAAAAGAGCTTTAAGTCTCAATAATATTTTTTGAAAAAAAATCGTGTGGCTGGTGGTTATGGAAGCTCGAACCTATTGAAAAGGTTTTATTATTATTTATTTATATGCCATAGGGTTTAGTTTTTCTTGCGATGAGAGGATTTTGAGAAAATTGGAAGTTTTTGATTTGCATTCGAATAAGATTATCAAGATGATGGCGTTGAAGAAGTAACAAGTTTATAGTTTAGTTAAGTTATTAGTTATGGTCATTTAAATTTTTAACTTACAGTTAATCTCAACAATCATTTATTGATTTGTTCATTAGCAATACATTAATCTTTTAATTCTTCAAAATTTACCCAATCTTTTAATCTTAATTTTTCATCTCTAGTAATCTCCCCATAATCAAGACACGTTAAATACAATCTGTTGGTTTTCTCATTAAAACATAAACTGCGAAATGCAATACCATTATGGACCACTGAAAGACTATGCAATGATTTGATTTGTGCTCTTAATAGTTCAAAGTGATCATCAGTAGTTGGCTCCGAATTGTAAGAACTTAGGCAACCTAGCAACAAAAGCGGCCCAGAATAAAGAAACAATTTGCCTTCTTCTTTATGACTAATTTGAAGATATAGTTTTTCGTCATAAATTGGGGAAGGTTGGGAAAGTCTGAGGAGTTCGAAGAAGAAGAAGAAAAAAAAACCAGGAGGGGTTTCTGATGCATCGTTTCGTTTTTTAGTGAATGTTTTGAGATATTGAATTCGCTATTATATTCTATAAGAGCAGTCTCATGATATTCCCCATAAGTATAAGCAGCAATATCTGTTGAGCCACACTCATATAAACGATAATCATAACATGATAATTTGGCTGTGTTTGGTCAATAAATTTGATTACAATGTAATTACTTTTCAGGTGTTTTATTTCGGTAAATTAATCAATCTCAGTTGGATCAATATTTCTTAAAAAACATTTTTCTGGGGTTTTTTTTGGGGAACTGGGACTTCTACAACTTAACATATGGACTATCCCCTCTGCAAAGTTTAATCTTATAACTTTAACATTTTTTAGCCCTGTTTTTTCAAACAATGATAAAACTTGACATTTTTCAATCTCATCAGCATAAGGAATAATTGATACCGATTTTAAACAAGAATGACTATTTTTCGGTGGAAAAGTTATGAAAAATTACTTGATCATTTTCTCCATCGTCATCATCATCACTCTTGGATATCTCCCAACAAATGTAGCGAGTTTACTTTTCATGAACATCTTTGTAGCTATTTTTGTAGCATTGAGATTCAATTTTTCAAGGAAAACAAACTTCTCAGAATTGAAATTAAAATTCTCTTCATGTTCTTGACACAGCTCGGATACTGTTAAACTTAACAATATTTGAATTGATATGTCTTTTGTGCCTCTAATGTCAGCTAATAAAATTTCAATATTATTTCCTTCGATGTTAAGTGATTTTTCATTGGTGTCTTCCTTGATTTTAGTAATAGCACCGAGAGAAGTCTCGAACACTTTAACATCCCCAGAATTTGAACCATCATTTGAAGTATTGTGAAATCTTAAATTGATTAAAAATAAGCCGTTGGATAAACAGCAATAGGCATTATTTAACGCAAACGTACCAAAGGATTAATTATGTGTTTTTTCATAGGTGAACGATACTTAATTTCTGCTTCAATTACTTTTTTTCTCAATTGTTTTGCAGATTCGGAATCATAAAACATCCTGAAGGAATGGATCAAGTTGATGTAATGTCGATTGTCAAATATATGCCCCACTAAAACGCACAAAGCTTCTTCTTTATCTGATAACTTAACTTCTTTTTTTTTTATAATTATTCTAACTCTTCCTCGACAATTTCCTCATTCTTCTTTTCAATAATATCACACGATGACTTAACGTTCACTTTAAGGTCATTTCCTTTCACATACTTAGGTATTTACTAATTCAAATGTATTGTAAACTATCAGTGAATTTGAGTTTAGATGAAACCACTTTACTGTCTTGGGTGGCATCTTCGGAGAGAGTATCAGTATCAGCAATTATGGGTAACATAAACTACAATTTAACAATATTTTTCATGTATTCTAGCAACTTCAGTTCGAAGTCTTCTTCAACAAAAACGATTTAATTAGATCTTGTCATATCTTTTGAAAAAGAATCACTTTATCCACAATTTCTCTCAAAGGGGAGTTATTAGCTGTCAAATTGTTTAAGTCTCAGTTTGAGAATATTTTAAGTACAATTCTTTGAATCTAGGGGATGTGGATCTTTGAGCATCAATCCTATGTTCTTGGTACTCTGACCCCTATCATCTTTCAGCAACATGTCCTTGATTTTGATTTGTTTATTGGACTCCAGTATGCTTTATATATATCCGTCTTTTCTAAATCTCAATTTCCTTTTCTTGACACAAAAAGCAACCAAAGCAACCCATGAGCCACCACAAAATTACATCACTTCAATGTCAAAGAAACACCGAAAATAAAAAAATTATTAGTGAAGTATGAAATTCGAAACTGTATGAAATATAGATAAATCGGAGCATATGAAATGCAAATGATAAATTATAATTTCTTTTCAAAGATAAATAAAAGTGTGGATAATGATGTGGAAAAAATAAATTGGTTGGTTACCTTAAAAGAAGAGATATTTCAAGTAACCAGAGAATAAGTATATAGATTCATATGCAACTTCTATGTAAACTAGTTTAGTTGATAATTAAGGATAAGCAAACAAACAAAAAAATTTGTATTAAAAAGTAATAACAAGTAAGTAAAAATATAAAAATCAATTATCAATAATAAATCTACTATGTTCCATGGCTCCCCTTCCAAAAAAATCATTAATAACTTTCAATTTATCATTTGACTCGTCCAAGGCTAATTTAAACAATTCATTTTGTTCTCCAACTTCATCTTGAGCTGTTCTTAAAGAGTTAATTGCTTCTTGATCATTAACACATTTTGGACATTTGAAATGGTTATTACTATTATTATCATTATAAGAATCATATTCAAAATCATTCAAACAGCGTTGATGATAAGAATGCAGACAAAGAAAGTGGATAATTGGGAAATCTAAATCTTGACCACATAAATGACATTTTAAATTATTCATTATAGTATAATCATCAGAGTTTGATAATTTGGAAATTTCTTGTTTTTTGGAATCAATTTCTTTTGAATAATAATCAAAAAGTTTTTCATTTTTATCAATTTCTTGCATTTTAATTTCCAAATAATTTGTCAAAAAATTTCTAAGGTATTGAAACTTAATTAAATCATTCATACTTAAAATATTTAATAAATCAATAATTGATAAAATATTGGACCTTAATAATTTTATTAAGATTAATAATAAATTTTTAAGTCCAAACTTTTTAAGTAAAAATTCTTCAGAATTCATTTTAATAATATGAAATAATGTCATTGAATATAATTCTGGCAATTTAGGACCGTATCTGTTTAGTAAATCAATAGATTTTTCAATGTTCTCATTATTCAAAGAACTTCTTAATAATTCGATTTTATTTGCTGCAGAAGAATTATCATTCTCTTCATTATTTAAAACTCCATCAATTATTAAAGTTGGATGATCATTTGGTAAAACTGCATCACATTCTTTTAATAGTTTATCAATATCTAAATCAATATCAACAAAAGATTCTTCAAATGAATTAACTGATTTTTGATTGATATTTTTCTCATCTCCAACATCAGTACCATCATCTTCTTCTTCATTATCTGAAATTTCATCACCGATACTTAATAGTAAATCTTCATCCGAAAATTCATTCAAATGACATAATAATAAAACTGTATTATAATCCATAAACTTTTTATGTTTTTGATATAATTCAATGGCTTTATTTTCCCATAATTTCTTATTATTAATTTCTTTATTAGCCAAATTCAAATACATTTCAAATAAAGTAATTAAAATATCGGTTTTATCTTTAATATTGGTATTGAATCTATCAAATTTATCATAGTTTTCAAGAACCGCTTCTAAAAAAATCACAAATTCATTAGGAACATCCACAAAGGCAATAAATACAAGTTTTGGTTTTGGAGGTTGGTAAGTTGGTGATTGCTCAATTATTGGCTCATTTGATTCAGAGAATAATGTATTATTAGCAGTAGAAGAGATATAATCCATGAAATTTTTATAACTTTGAATAACTATATTTTCATCATTTGATACTAGTTCAATTTTATCATTGATTTTTTCATTCTGTAAATTTTTAAAATTTTCATTGATGATTTCTTCTGTAATCGTTGGTTTATAAACTCCTGTGAAAATATCAATTAAAAGTTTTGTTGTTTCCATAGGAACATTTTTTAATAAAATTTTCAAATAGTTTCCATAATTATTATCAGTTAATAATAAATTAAAAATCTCATTGATTTTCAAATATCTCAAAAAAATAATACAAAGCTTATAATTTTTGAAATTGTTAATCAAAATTTCCAAAATCATTGAATGATATTTGAAAATAAATAATATTCTCAAAACAATCACATTGAACTCAATTTTTAATAGCAAATCAATAACTAAATCAAGGTTGAAATTTAAATTCCCATAATTGAATAAATCATTTTCATTTT
>JBAKFZ010000207.1:0-22709 GCA_037355385.1 Saccharomycopsis sp. FM-2023a
AATAACAAAACAAAATAATTCAATGATCATGTTCTTGTTCTTTAAATTTATTATACATTTTTCTAATTTTTTTACTAGAAACTTTAACTGGCCAAAAATAACTTGTAAATAACCAAAGATGTTTTCTTGTCTTATTACCTTCAATTTTATTTTCTTTACTAGCTTCTTTTTCAATATGATTACCAACCGTTAAAAATTCTTTTTTCAAGATTAATCCCCATTCTTTGCGACTTAATCCTGAATTACCTTTTCTTAATCTTTTTAATGATCCTTTAACTGGTGCTAACCTTTCTTTACAAATTTCATCATCCATACTTTCATATTCTGAATAATCTTCTTCTTCTTTTGATAATTTTTTAATATTAACTTTTTTATTGGAATTATCAGCATTATTATTATTATTATTATTATTATTATTATTATTATTATTATTATTATTATTATTATTATTATTATTATTATTATTATTATTATTATTATAATTATTATTATTATTATTAACTGATTTACTAATTTTTGGTGATGATGATGATTTTTCATTTGATGATTGAATATTTTTAATATCTGGAGTATTTGATTTTTTTGTTCTTTTAATAACTTTTTTTGGACCTCTTGGAATTGGTGCATTGTTATTGATACTACTATTAGTGTTAATTCCTTCATCTTCATCTTCTCCTTTTAATAGACTAATCAAATAATCGGCTCTTCTACCAAGATGAATTGCATTGGGACTTTTCTTAATAGTTTTATTGCTTTTTTCTCCTTTATTATTGACAATTTCCTTAATCATGGTTTCGTTATTTAAAAACATTTTATTACCTAATCCTAAAACTGGATCATCTCTAATTTGTGACCAAGATCCATAACCAAATTTGGCAATCCCCGTTAATAAATTTTCATCATCTTTTTGATTCCATTCACAATTCCACATATGAACTGCTTTACATTTTTTATTTAATTTAAATTCTCCTGATAATTTATCACCAATAGTATCACGAATTAACTGCATTTCTTGTGGTCTATTAAGAATAATTTCGGCATTTAAATTTTTAGCTCCATGGAAATCAAAAAGAATAGCTTTTTTTTCCTTTTTCTTTAATTTTAACAAATTAATTGGATCTTTACCTGATTCTTTATCTTTATGGATAATTCCTTTTAATTCATCACTTCTTTGTCTTTCGGCATTAATTTCTAATTCTTTTAAAACTTGGAATTTTTTTTCATCTTCAATTTTCACTAATTCCTTTGATTTATCAATTAATTGTTTATAAGTTTCTTTTAATAATTCCGGTGATTTATTGTTTAAACTACCATCTTCTAATAATTGATCCCAATACTTATTAATATCTCCCAATCTGATAATTGCTCGATAAATGTTTCTAACTTCTTTTTCAGTTATAATGTTATCATTTAATTTTCTTTTCTTTAATCTTGATTTTCTTAAATCTTCATCATTGTTATTATCATTATCATCATCATACATATTTTTCATATTTTTTCTAGCTTGTTCTCTTCTTGCATACATTTGTAACTGTTCTTTCATATATTCATCATCTTGTCTTTTCTTTTCATCTTCTTTTAATTTTGCTAATTCATCCTGTGGTATAATATCATCCCAATCGACATCGGCTTTGTAATCAGTAACTTCAAATTGTTTTAAAAATTCCTCACCCCCCAAATTACTTTCTCCCAAATCTGGTGCGGTATTATGATCTTCTGCATGTTCCAAAACATCATCTAAATTTAATGATTCTAATTTCTTTTGATTTTCATGAGCTTTAAACATATTACCAGCTCCAAATTTTAAAATTTCACTTAACTCACTGTTACTTGGTTCATTCTTAATTTTACCTTGTGTACCGTTATCAGTAATACCTAAAGAGATAATTGCGTATTCTAAAATCATTTTTTTTCTGGCTCTTTCCAAAACTTGCTCTTCAACCGTATCTTTAGAAACAAATCTATAAACCATAACATGATTTTTTTGACCAATACGATGAGCTCTGGCCATGGCTTGTAAATCAGCTTGTGGATTCCAATCTGAATCAAAAATAATAACAGTATCAGCAGTCATTAAATTAATACCTAAACCACCAGCTCTAGTTGACAATAAAAATACAAAATCTTTTGAACCTTTGGCATTGAAATGATCAATTGAAATACGACGTTGAAATGATGGAACAGTTCCATCTAATCTTTGAAAATTATAGCCTTTAATTGATAAATAATCTCCCAAAATATCTAAAATTCTAACCATTTGACTGAAAATTAAAACTCTATGTCCATCTTTTCTTAACTTGGTTAATAATTTATCTAATAAAACCATTTTACCACTTGACATAATAAGTCCTTTCAAAATATTTTCTCTTGATGATGAACCAGCTTTCAATAATAATTGTTGTTCAGCATTATCAAATAAATATGGATGATTTGAAGCTTTTTTCAATTCTGACATAACGTTTAATAATGAAACATGTCCTCCACCTGATCCGGCACTTAAAGCACTATAATTTTTTGTCAAAATATTTTTATAATATTGTGTTTGTAAATCTGATAACTCAACTCTAAGAATTCTTTCAGTTTTTGATGGTAAAGATTTTTCAACATCTTTTTTCAATCTTCTAAGAATAAATGGTTGAAGTCTTTTATGTAATCCTCTAATATACTCTTCTTGTTGATCATTTGGTGTATCAAAATCAATTTCTTGATCAATTATAAATTTACCAGGCATTAAAAAATCAACCAAAGCCGCTAGTTCTTTAACATTATTTTGTAAAGGTGTACCAGTAATTAGTAATCTGTTACTAACCTTTAAAGATTTTAAAGCTTCATATAATGAACTTTCAGCATTTTTTAAACGATGAGCTTCATCAACTGCCATAAATTGCCATTTTAAAACAGAAAGTTCTGAACGATCTTTCAAAACATATTCATAAGTTGTTAATAAAACATTAAATTTTGATTTTTTATTATTATTACCTTGAAACCATTCATTTTCTCTAATAACTTTTCTAGCTTTTGTATTACCCATATAGTAAACAACATTAACATCTGGGGCCCATTTATCGAAAGTTTCTTGCCAAGCTGGTAAAGTTGATAATGGAACCACCACTAAATGTGGACCATTTTGTCTTCTAGCATAGATAAGCCAACTTAAAAAACTAACCGTTTGAACAGTTTTACCCAAACCCATTTCATCAGCAAGAATCCCATTTTCATTTCTTGACCACAAAAAGGCCATCCAATTTAAACCAGTTAATTGAAAATCTCTTAATTCTCCATTCTTAATGAAAACTGGTTGAACAACCAATTTCTCAAATGGTGGTCTTTGTTGTCCATAATTAGCACTTAAATTCGGTAAAATTTTTGATTTTGTACGATTTTGAAATTTAGTTACTTGTAAAGGATCAAGTCTTGCAATTTCTGAAGCATCTTCCCATGTACATTCATCATAATATAATCTTTTCCATTTAACAAAATATTGCAACTCACTTTCCCCAGTATCAGGATTGATTTCTCTTCTGGAATCAACAAGTCTTTCAATACTTTTGTATTCGCCAATTTCATCAACTCTTCTTTCTCTTTCAATACTAATCAACTCAAGTTCTTCTCTAGTAATTGACGGATCATTTTTAATATCAAAGGGTAAAATAATATTCAGTTTAATATAATTGTCAACTTTTTTAATACCTTTCATACCAATAAGATCTTTGTAATATTCCCAGGTATTATGAAGATGTGATTTCTCATTCCATTTAATTAAAAATTTATAATGTAGTTTGATTTCATTCGTATCATTACCAACTTGCATTTCTTTTTCATTAATTCTTTCTTTATGACGTTTAATTTTTTCTCTAATTTTAGATTCTTCTTCATCAGTATCTTTAGATTCTTCTTCAACTTTTTCTTCTTCTTTAATAATATTTTCTTCGGCTTTTAATAATTGTTCTTCTTCATCTTCAGCTTCATCATCCAAAACAATTTTGTGATTCATAACTTGATCAATACCTTCAACAACTTGATTGTAATCAACATAATTATTATTGGTATTGTCATTAGTATAATAGTAATCATCACCATTATCATCGGATGCTAAAAGATCATCATCATTTTGTTCAATATTATAGTTAATACTTTTATTGTTATTACGGGTTGAAAAACGAACTTCAGCAGAAGTTTCAGCAGGTATTATATATTTCTCCTTAGAATGTTTCTTAAAAAGTTTAGATTTCTTTTTGGTTGGACGTACTGTGAATTCATCATCATCATCTTCTTCATCATCATCTTCATTATCATCATCTTCACTATCATCATAAACTCCATTCATAACTTCATCTTCATCATCTGAATATGATTTCTTAGTCTTCTTCTTTTTCTTCTCTTTAAAAGAATGACCTTCTTCTTCACTTTCATCAACATACCTTTGAGTACTATGATGTGATCTTCTTGATCTTCTTAATCCATAAAGTTCTGGATCATCAAGCATTTCAGCAGGTAAATCATTTGAAGGCATGGTGATGGGTGGCAAATAAGTAAATAGCAATCACCAATGATCAATCAATTTTGAATTATCAAAACAAATAACAGTTTCAACTTGTTAAAAAATATCCGATTTTAATATTGATATTTTCAATAAATATAAACACAAAAAATTGCAAATCAAAAAATCCAGGAAAAATTTTCCGAATAAATAGAGTCAAAAGTTATTAAGAATGAAAGAAAATGATTCAACAAACTTAATCAACCGAAAATAAGTTTTCTTTATCAAATTTCAAACTTAACAAGTGAAATTATTTTTTAAAACCTCCAATTTGGAAAACTCCTGAAAAACCAACCAAAATAACTTCGTTTTAATTAGCAATTGAAAATTCTAACCGAGTCAATCTTTAGAAAGCAACGAGGAACACTTCACCCGAAGAGAATGACGTGAAAATTCGAATTTGAATAACTTTTTAAACTTCAAAGTCCACAAATTTGGCGTCAGAGTTTTTTGTCGAGAAAATAACAATAACAAAAAAAATTTGAAAGACGCGTTGATTGATAAGGAATAATAAACCGTCAGTCACGTAATGGAAGAAACAGGTAAGGACAATACTAAGCAGAATGGCTCAACAAGAGCAGTTGATTAGAAATTTGAAAGGGTGTTGTGTGTCCTAAGGAGCTGAAATAGAAATGTAAAAAAACACTAAGCAACTCTGGGAGTTTTTTTTGTTCATTTTCTTTTTTTTGAGATTTTTTTGGTCGGTGTAAAATTTGTTGGTAACAAAATCGCAGCCCTAATAGTAAAATTGGGCTATTGGAAGGTCAATTATTCAATTATAGAAGTTTTTGAAATTTGTAGTAAAAACCCAACTTCTTTTTTACAATATTTTCCAATTTTTGTAAAATTTCAATAAAATTGATATTTCACAAACTTTTGTTAATATTAATATAATCTATGTATAACAATTAGTCTTTAATTCATCTTTGAATCAAGATGAAAGAAAAGTTATTTACAAGTCTGGATCATTAAGTTTCTTCAAATCCAAAGATTTCTCTGAAAAGTGCTTCACAAGGGACAGTAGCATTTAATCTTGCACAAAGTAAGAATACTCCACTGAATTTCCGATGTAAACTATAAGTTTCTTCCGGAGGTGGGGATAATCTTTCATTTAACATGACTCCAATTTTCCCTCTAACTCTATCAGTAACGGTTTGTGAACTAAAATTATATGCTTTACCATTATTATAAAGAGGAGAAAATGGTTCACCTAAAGCTAAAATGGATTCAACGTGAGCATTAGTCATTGCTGGAGTTTCCATTCCTGTTAAATATCCCAAAGATTTACTATATTTAATAATTCCTTCTTTATCACCTTTAGTAGCACAACGTAAAAGATTTGCATAATTATTGATGAATTCTGATTTATATTCAATTGATGCTCCAAAATCTAACAATTCAATTTTCTTTTCTTCTTCATTATACAAGAAATTAGCCCAATTTGGATCAGTTTGCATATATTTAAAATCCCAAATTTCTTTAAGGCATAATCTCATAATATTAGTAGCTAACCAATTTCTTGTTTCTTGATCCCAATCTCCATGAGCAATTTCTGTACCTTTCATTCTTTCCATTGTAAGAACATGTTCACCACTGAGATTATGGAAAACTCTTGGAACGGTGAAAACTGGATCATCACTTAATAATTGTCTAAATCTAACCAAATTTTGTGCTTCTCTCAAATAATCACATTCCCACTTAAGTTCGGTTCTAGTGCTAGCAATTGATCTCTCAAGAAACATTCCTTTTGGTAATAATTGAGAAGCAGTTAGTAATAATAGAATATTATTTAAATCTGAATCAATACTATCGGCCACTCCAGGATATTGAACTTTAACCACCACTTCAGTATGACCTTCTCTAGTAACTGCATTATGAACTTGACCAATTGAAGCCGCAGCTACTGGAATATCATCAAAGGAAGCAAAATATTTGCCTCTCCAATTATCTCCTAATTCTTTTGACATGACCAATTCTAATTGACCAGGAGGCATATAATGTGCACTATTTTGAACCCTCAAAAAAATTTGTTGAAATTCTTTTGGTAAAAAAGAAGCATCTTGAAAAGATAACATTTGACCAACTTTTAAGGCAGCCCCTCTCATCCTACTTAATCTTTTAGCAATTCTTTCAACATTTTTGGGGGTCAAAAACAATGAAGAATTGTCATTACTTCTACTAGCAAATCTTTTGATACCTTCAGCTGCCGCTCCAACTCCCACACTAGCAGCCAATCCACCATAATGAAAGATTCTACCAAGTCTTGAAGAAGGAACAGAAGAACTTTCTAATTCAAAAGCTCTTTTTTGTTTTTCTCCAATAATTTTTTTTTGATTTGACTTGGAAAAAGTGGAAAATGAACGTTTACCATCAATAGATTTATTCTTCGCTTTCAAAGAGGCATTTTTAGCAATGGTAAAAATGTCAATTCCGTTACAGTTTTTGATGAATTCATCGTTTTTTATTCCTTTAATTTGATTGGATTTCCATTTGGCTAATCCATAAATGGGAGATTCTTTAGTTAATTCATGGAACACTGCGGGGAAATAACTTTGATTGGCAATGAACAGAGGAGCACTGTTCACCAACCGCAGTCCAGACTCTTTAACGACAGAGACGGCGTTGCAGGAGACACATTTCAAGTCGTAGGCGAGCTTCAAAAGTCTCATTCTTGCCTTGTTCTGTGTGCTGCTTTGTTTGACTTCGTGTTTTTTTGTGTCTGATTCGCTTAAAATTGAAGGAAATTTTGGGGTTACCCGTAGAATGGCGATTCTTCACAGAAAAAGAGTTAAAAAATTTGCCTTCAAGAATTTATAAAATCTTGAAAACACACAACTTGTTAACAAAACAACAAAATACAATTTCAATTCATCATGGCAGAAATAGATTATGAGCTCAGTAAGAAGTTCCAGAAACACGTCTCCGAAAGACTCGGGCAAATTGGAGTGCCTGAAGAAACCAGAGCCGACATTTCTGAATATATTGTGATGTTGATGACAAACGGTAAACAACCGCAAGAGATTATTGAAGAGTTGAATTCTTTTAGTGGTGAATCTATTAATGTTGAAACCATTCAATCTTTTTTTAACGATTTCAGATTATTGATCAATCCTGAAGCTGCAATCCCTGAACCACAAACTTCTTCATTACCAGCTGCACCATCAGCTTTCCCTTCACAATCTGCTTTTTCTCAAGGAAGTAAATTTAGCTCCATGAATAAAAACATTGATTATAATAATTATAATAGTAATAACAATAATAATAATAATATCAATAATGGTCGTTTTCAAAGAAATACCAGATTTGCTGCTAGCAATGGGATTCGTAAAAATCAAAATAATTTTGGTGGTAGAAATCAATTAAATGTTGCTGGTAATCCAGTTCAATTACAACAAGCTTTGGCAGATTTATTGGCTGGTAAAGATCCAAATAAAAAGAAAACTCGTTGCAGAAATTTCCCACATTGTCAATTTAAAGATTGTATGTATGCTCATCCAACCAAAATTTGTTTTCAATTTCCAAATTGTCCAAATGCTCCAGGTACTTGTAATTTCTTACATCCAGGAGAAGATGATGCTTTAATGGCTGAATATGAAAAAGTCAAATTAGAACATCAACAACAAAAATTGGAAAATCAACAAAAATTAGAACAACAAAATGGAATTGGAATTTGTCATAAAGGTTCAAATTGTTATAATCCACATTGTAAATATGCTCATCCAACAAAAGCTAATGAATCAAATGAAATTACAATTTTTGAATGGTGTCAAGAAGATGGCAATTGTAATAATGTTGATTGTCATAAAGCTCATCATTCATATAAGTCAAAAGATGAAGTTAGACCTACCGGAAATTATAATGGTTTGAGAAAATTTGGTGTTCAAAATAATCTTGCAAAATTAGCTTCAGCAATCGGAATGGAACCAGAAAAATCTTTAGATGCTTGTAAATTTGGTGCAAGATGTATGAATCCAAGATGTAAATTTAGACATGCAAGTACTTCAGTTTTATGTCGTGATGGTAGTGGTTGTACAAGAATTGACTGTTATTTTACTCATCCAATCAATCAAGATTGCAAATATTCAGTTAACTGCAAAAACAAAAATTGTATTTATAAACATCCACCAGGTAGAGATGAAATGATTAATAAACCATTAGTTTGGACTGCTAGTGGGAATAATGATAATAATAGTACTGATAAAACTACTAATAGACAATTCGCTGTGGATGATAAAGAAGTTTTAGAAAAAGCTCCACCACAAGAAGATACTTCAATGGCTGTTTAAAATTTTTCATTTATTTATATTGTATTTTTATTTATTAATTAATAGTTTTTTATGTATAATGATTTTATTTGATTAAACCTTTTTTTTTTGGACTTTTTTTAGCTTTTTGGACGTTTTTTTTTTTTTTTCATGCTTGATTAGTTTATGAAATTTAAAATTTTAATAGATGATCATTGATTTTGTTCAATTGTTTTGAACATTGATTTTGAAAAAAACATCGTAATTACATTTTAATTTTGTTAAAACTGACTAAATTATTAAAAGAACATATACCAAATTAAAAATACCAAAAAAAACCCTAAAATTACAATTGGTAAATATTGTTTAATTAACAATTCTAGATTAATTCTTTTTGCCGCATTTTTGTATTTTTTTGTTGAATTTTTCAAATTTTCCGAAATATCATTCATTTTATTTAAATTGTCACCTCTATATAATAGATCTTCAATATTCTTTGAAATGATTTTTTTAACATCATTTAATTCATTATTAATTTTATTCAAATTATCTTGATTTGATCGATCCGAATAGATTTTTTTGGTTTTATTTAAAAATGAATCAAAACTCAAAAATGCAAAGGGTCTCAATTGTAAATTATTCAATGATTCATTACCATAAGAATTAAAAAATTCCTGAGAAATTTCTGATAAATATGAAAATGCAAGGTTTCTGGGATATGATTTTTCACAAATGACAAAATAAATGATTTGTTGACTGATTAAATAATGAATATTGTAGAAAGTGGATTCAATTGTTGCTTCATTCAAATTTTCTCCTGATTTAAATACTTTATTAATTAATAACTTGATATTTTTTTTTTCTTTAAGTAAATTGGGATCATTATCATCATCAACTGATCCTGACAATGGTAAACCTTTTTTGTTAATTATTTATCTTTGAAGAATTTAATGATTTACTTACCATCATAACGGAAAATTAATGTTGATTTAACCATTTTTTGATTCAAGTTATTAACAAATCATCAAGATGGCAAATTTATTTTTTTAGATTTTTGTTTCTTGTTTTAAAAGTCACATGGGATGGTGGGAATTGCATTAAATTAGTATAAAAGGAAGGAAATTTACTTAGTAGAAATTGTGCAAAGCTCCGGGTTTTGTTATTTGGAATTTTTCAGTTGTTTTAACATAAAATTTTTCTTTGTTTTGTAATTTTTTGATGAGATATCAATATATTTGAGTTAATAACATTAATAATTCGAGGTGTTGAGGATTTGCTGAATAATTTTGGTAAATTAAACACCAAGTTCACGGATTTTCAAGTCATCGCATGAAAATTAAACAAATAATTTTTAAATAAACATTTTGAATAATCAATATCATGTTTAAGAAAAAAGGAAAGAAGAAGAATACAGTTAAGTTGAATTATTTAAGCGACGAAGATGAAGAAGAAGAGAACAATAATAAATTAATCAAAATATCAACAAAGAAGAAAAAAAATTCTAACAAAAAATTACAAATTATACCATTATTAAACTATAATGAAGAAGAAGAAGAAGAAGAAGAAAATGAAGAATATGAAGGTTATAATTTGAAAGAGATGATAAAGCTTCAAAAAAAAAGGAAAAGGAAGGACGATGATGTTGATATGAAAGATCTAAAAATTGATACAAATAATAATAAAAACAAAACAACAAATCCAGATGAAATTGATGTTTATTTATCAGATAGTGAAGATGAAGATAATAATGTTAATAAAGTTAATAATAATATCAATAATAATATTAATATCAATGAAGCAGTTAAAGTATTTAAAGATGATGAAATTGCAAAAATAAAATCACGAAAATTATATTTACAAAATAAATTACAAGAAAATCAACAACGAAGAACTTTTTTACAAGATGAAGAAATCGAATTAGATATCTCATCATCATCATCATCATCAGAAGAAGAAGAAAATATTAATAAGCAATTAATAGGAATTTATGCAAAAGATTTGATTAAAGATGAAGAATTAGAAAAAAAGTTTGAAATCGAAAATGGATTATATGAGTATGACTTGGATTTAAAAATCGAGCAAGATGAAGAGATTAATAAATGGGAAAATCAAATTATTCATGAAGGATTAATGATCAATAATGATGAAAAAATTAAAGAAATTAAGAAAGAAATCAAAGATAATGTAATAAAGAATGAGATTGAAGAATTTACAAAATTTCCAAAATTATATCAAGAGGAAGAAGAATATTATGAGGAAGAGATTGATGAAAGAAATTTACTTGAGAAGATGGAAGAAATTTCAAAGACTTTTGATAAGATCAAATTGGAAGGGAAAAAAGAAATGGAAGAGATTGAAAAAGAGATTGGAAAAATGGAAAAGAAAGAGGGAGAGTTGAAGTTACAGATTGAAGAGATGTTGGAAAAAAAGTTTTAATCGTCTCAGGATGGTTATCAATAGGGGAAGATCATGGTAGTAGTGGTTTGAAAAAAAGCACTTTAGTGCTTGGCCCGTGAGCGTGAATAATATTTATAGAATGTGATGAATTAATGAATGCTTGTTGTAATGTAATATATACATGTAGGTTGTTGTAGGTTATAATTTTATATAGTATTGAATAACATAGTCTAGTGTAATATGATATAATATATTAACGTTGCTCCTTTAAGAAGTGTGGAAATTTCAGAACTTCGTGACGTGAAAAAACTAAAATTAAAAAAATTAAATAAATTTCGCGTTTTTGTTCTTTAACAACCGCTGTTGTTGCTTGTCAATTTTGTGAGATTTCTGAGAAATTTAACAATTTTGAGCAAAAAAGCAAGAAAGAAAGAAAGAAAGAAAGAAAAGATTTTCCATTGGGTTTTACTGAATTCATATCAATTAATCTCAAATCAGTTCAATCTCCTTTTTGCTCATATTGAAATTTCAATTTAAGGACTTAGGGTCTGATCCTGTGATACTATCTACACTCACTTTTAAAACTGCTCTTCTTATTCTCTCTTCCTTGTTGCTTGTTCAAATCTCTTCTTCTTCTTTTTTTCAGTTAATAGCCCCCATCATCACATAATAGATTGAAATATGATGACCTCTCCCAGTCATCTTCCCCAGCCCCATCCTTTCCTCATGGCACAGGAATCTCCCATAAAACACCACCGCAAACACCACAAACGGTCCCATCACAAGTCTTCCCCCATCATGAGGGTCTCTTCTTCTTCCAAACCTAGCTCTTCTTCCCATATTATGCTCCTGAAATCTCACAAAACTCCCAAAGGTGGTTCCGTCTTGTCCTTTGCCGGTTCAACTTCAAAACCTAAACAACAACTCACCCCCATAACTAAAAAAATGTTAGGGGTAATTCATAATACTAATAATACTAAAAGAGATTCCATCTTTAAGACCCCTACTAGGAAATCAAATCATCTTCATATCTTCAATTCCTCTTCTCCTTCATCATTGATCGATCCAAATCATTTTATCGATTCAGAATTCGAAAAAACTTCCGGAATTAATCATCCAAATTATCTTTCTTCCCATATAATAAATCCACAAATTCTGGAATTCTTTTCATCTCCAATTTCTAATAGTCATCATCATTATAACAACACTAATTTTCAATTTCATCAAGAAGAAATAGAAGAAGAAAATAATTATCATCAACTCAAAAGACAAGATTTTGAAAATGATCACAAATTTGATTTTTCTACAATTATGCAATCTTCGCCAGTTTTCCATGGCTATTATCAAACAACTCCAACTAATTCGATTTCTTCAACTAACTGTCAATTAAATATTAGACCAATGATCAATTTTGAACCAAAAATCATTCAAAATCAATCAGATGATGATTCTGATTTTGAATTCAATAATAATCATAAAAGACAAAAACTAAACCATAACAATAAACCTTTATTACCTCCAATCACAATTTCTAATTTGGAATTTAGTAGTGATGATGAAACTGATTTTGAAGAATATAATATCAAATCATCAGATTTCAAAGAAATTTCCATTGGTACTGATTCAAATGGTAAAGCAATTTTAACAATTAATGAAAATACCAATTTTATTTCAACATTACCACCATATCAAAGAAAAATTAATCCTTCATTATCATCATCTCCTATTTTTAATAATAATAATAATAATCATCATCATAATCAATTAATTCATAGTGAAGAAACCATTGAAGAAAGTGAAATGAATGATGAACAAATGTTAAAATTAATTAACAACAGTGTGGTTACTATTACTGAAAATAATAAATACAAATTCGATGAAACATTTGAAAGTTCTGAAGATGATGATGAATGTGATGCTAGAAAAGCTTTGATGAAAGCTATTGGGAAATTTTAAGTTAATTCCTTTTTTTATTTACTACTCCATTTACTATTATGATTTCTTAACATTACTAACATTATTCTTTGCATTTATTCGTTATTTTTACTGATTTATTATTTCTATTCATTTATCTTACTTACTCATCATTATGAACTAAAAACTTTCTATATTACGTTTACTATTTTATTTTCTTAACTAATTACTTCCTGGTTACTTCTTTTTTATTTGCATTATTCCAATAAAATCATGATATTAAGATTGTGTAAAATTCTTATATTTCAAATTAATTTAGTGATCATCAGTTTCTGCATGTTGAAAATTTTTATGCATGATTTTAAATGACGGAAGTTAAACAATTATATAAACCTCATAATTACTTCTTGAAGTTGACAAATAAAATAAAATCACATTGAAAGCTATCAAAAGTTAATTTTTATTCTATTTAAATGTAGCGTAAAAGTTAGCTCGTATTTAAAATTAACAGGTGTTTTAAATTTTTGGTGAGTAATTTATCGCTTTCAAACAACCAAACTCAAATGACGTGATAAAGATTTACAATCTTCATTATCACTTTTAATTGGAGGGCCCCTCCTCCTAATTCCAACAGTAATAAAATCATCCTATCTCTAAGGGCAATTAATAGAGCTAGCATATTTGCCTAAAGACCTCGTCCATTTATTGGAAAACCAGAAAATAGAAATGGTAGTCTCTTTATAAGTTCAAGAAGAAGCTGAACAAGCAGCATCAAAATTTGAAGTATATACTGCTTGAGTCTCTGTTGACAAAGGAAGTATTTATGAAGATTTCTCATAAGTTTATTGAAAGCTTACAGCTTTGTGTTTTTTTTTGTTTCGTGTATTTAATCCATTTTCATTCATGCAAACATATGAAGATCATACTGTCTATTAAACCTTTCCATTGAGACTTCATTATCATTTTGATATTGTTTCTCCATGGAAAGAAGACAAAAAATTGCCATTGCTTCAGCTAAAGCCCCAACTTCCTCAATTTCTGAAGTAATCTTTTTAGTACCATCACAGAAAAAACAATTCCATTCTTTTTCACTATCTTTTTTGAATTTCTCCAAGAATAGTTAACTTATTCCATCAAAAAGTAATAAGTTGAACGGATCATATTTTGAAAATCTAAGAATTTTCTCTGCAAAACATTTATTCGTAATCAATGTTTCCAAGTTAGTCTATCGTAAAATTGTATGCTCATAAATGTTTTTCAAAACCAAACCTTCAATTCCCTCTTCGCGATAAAAATAACTTGTTTTTGCGAACCATTTTGTTGCATAATTTCTTTTAATTGACTTTTTCAACCTTTCGACAGGATTTAATAACATTTCATCAATATCAGAAATAAATTTGATGTCTTTGTCATTTCTTTTAAAAATCTTTTGAACTATGCAAAATAAAGCAGTTTATCTCCCTCAATAATTTTGCAACTTTCTAAAAATATGTTCCAAAGTGCCGGATTTGAACGGAAATGAAACGTAATATAACATTCAGTATCATTGGCATACCTCAATGAGCTATAATAACTTAAAGTTTTACTATGATTATATAGCCTCTCCGTAAAAACATATTGAGAGACATATTGAGAGTAATTGAAAAATTCAATACTAAAAAACAAAATGATGGAGTTTCAGAATTTTGCTCAAACAATTGCTATCCGGATCTGGCCAAATACTTAAAGTTACAAATACTTAAAAATACTTTTTCTATTTGTCAATGTTTCTTTATCTTGTAACTCATACGCAAAGACATCATTGAAAAGTCATAGTCCAGTCTTTTCAGTTGATGATTCCATTTCTAAGTTACACTCATTCTGGACAATTGAGTAGCTTTAATTGAGCAAACCGCATAACATATTAACTAAATTAACTCGAAACTACCAGCAACATCATTTGACACTTCTTGAAATGCTTCCTTAGTAAATTCTGCAATTGAGGCTGGGATCTCATTTTTATTTTCCTCAAAAGTAACTTCATTAAATCATATTTATCAAGAAAACTGGAGTCAGAAGGAAAGGACATGTTCAATGGATGAGAATTCCTTGATTTTCTTCATCACGATTCAATTTCAAATAACTTTTGAACAGAAGCTATATTACTCATCTTTTCAGAGTCAAAATAAAACAAGCAACGCTCAGAAACTCCTTAAATTACTGAGAACTGACACAAACATAACTTGATTATGGTCACCCGGACCCAGTTTTGACATCTGGATCACGGGGCCCACTAGTGTCTTCCGATCCACATCCGGATATTGAATCAAAAAACCTCATCTAATGAATTATAAATTAATAATGTATTGATTAGTAATTGTTTCAAATAAAAACACTCTGCTTGGTTAATTGACTGGTTAAATTGATTTTACAATAGTTATTTCAATAGTGTTTACATTATGGTATAAGACCTCAAAGCCCCATAATGTCTGGGTTTTTTTTTAATCATGGAAAAACCCCCACCGCCCAACGGTTATTGTAAACATTCAATTCAAGTCAATTCTATTTTTAAAAATGATTGATCTAGAGTTGAGATCTTATTGTTTTACTTGGATCAAGCGATGACTTGAACCAATCATTCTTTGGATTTATTTGTTTTTGTCTCGTATTACACGGGGTTAAGTAGTCGGGGTAAACAAATTTTAATTATAATAACTTGAATAACTTGAATTTGAAAACCCTTTATAGTGATATTTACCATTATTCCAATAAGTTACTAACAAAGGATTGCTAGTTCATTACAAGATTTTAAAACTTGATAAAAAGTATAAAGATAAAAACTTTAAATAAATTGTTTACAAAAGACCCTTTTAAACCTTATTTTTAAAAATCCCGACTACTTTTCAAAAATAAATATTTACATGTCAAAAAAAAATCTGTGTATTTTATGCCGTCAAAAAATGTAAATATCGTGTAATCAAAATATAAAAACAAAAATGAATCCTCAATTTTCTCAGATCATCATCAACCACTCAAAACTCAATAACAAAAATGTATTCTTTTGGTGAGAGATTTCAAAGATTTCCGAGATATAATCTTCGTTCATCTAATGCTATTGTGGTTATCATGATGTTGCTTTATATTCTATTAGAATGTATTGTGGTTGGATCGTGTATTAGTCCACAAACTAATGAGACTTATGTTGCCAAATTAACTTATATTGGTAGTGACAATACTGAATATTTTTATTCCAATACAATAAATCAATTGAATGTCAGAGTTGGCTATTTTTCAACCTGTATTCAAATTCAAACTCAAGAAAATACCGGCGATTGGAAGTGTGGTAGAAATGAAACTGCTTTACTATTAAATGATCTGAATTTTAATAGCTCATCAGCGCCTGATTTAGATTTAAAAAATTTCTTCAAAAATACTGCTTACATGTTTCGTCATGATTGTATGTCACCATATTTATTAGTGGTGGCAATTGTTTTGTCATTTTTAACAATTGTTTCATTTGCTTTGACAAGTTCCGGTGATCTTGGTATTAGTTATTTATTAGCAACTTTATTAACATTTGCTGCTTTTTCATTATCATTAGTCGCGGCAGTTTGGCAAGAAACTAATACTTTAACCGGGACAAAATTAATGGGTAAAATGGTTGATGATTACTATAGTTTAAAGACTCATTATGGAACAGGAGCAAGAGTTTTAATTTGGTTTGGAGTTACTTTAAGTGGGATTGGTTTTATTTCATTTTTAATAATGACAGTTAGAGATTTCTATAGAGCCGCTCAAAATGGTCCATATTACGATGACTATAAAAGTTAATCAGTTAACTTGTTCACTTCTTTGTTTATTTGCTTCTTTCTTATGAGTTCTTACGTTTTCTTTGCTTCCTAAGGATTATTCCTTTCATTACCAGTTTATATTATTAGTTCATTTTTCAATACACTATCATTAACATTAATCATTTATTGATGATTGTTGTAATATCTACTAATTCAATTAATCAAACATTTATCAGATACAATCCCATTTTAAAATATTATTTTAAAAAAAAATTTATTGGTATAATGATTGATGTTTATTTTTACAGATCGAAGATAAAAATATTCTATCGATTGATTCAAATAAAAATGTAATAAATAGCAATACAAATTATTTCCAAAATTTTATTAATTTTCATTTTCGAAACTAAAATTTGTTAGTAAAATTCAAATCATTTATAAAAAAAAATTTATTTCATAAAAAAAATAACTTACCTACCTTCATTTTTGAATAATTTTTGAAAGATTCCATCTTTGTGCTCTTCTTGAGTTGATAAATTTGATTCATTAGTATCCATTCTCTCGTTCTTCTTTGGAAATGAAGTAATTTTAATTGATTTACCTTCTGCATGAGGACTACCATCAACATCAGTAATTGAAAACTTATTACTCAAATCTTTTTTACTAAGAGGAATGAATCTACCTTTTTTAGAGGAAACTCCAGTAGTAATTAATGAATGAATTTCGGGGACTTTTGGTAACTCTGCTTGAATAACAATATTATCATAATTTGGTTCGCAAATTGTTAAGTCACTTGATGCCTTACTAAAAAATCCAGATTTTTTACCATTTAATTCTTTAGAAATAATGGCTTCATCATAAGAAACTTTCAAATTAGAAAAGGCTTTTTTTAAAGTATGAAAATCTTCTAAAAGTTTAATATTTCCAGAATCATCATATTCAATCAACCCGTAATTATTTGGTTCTTGATGAAATTCATAGACTAAACCTCCTGAAAAAACCCCAGTCATTTCTTTTGAATAAATTGCTTCAATTTCTTGGAATTGTCTTGGAGTAACTTCATTACAACCAAATTCTGAGAAAAATATTGGTTTTGGAAAATCTTTATAATCTTTAACAAGAATATCATAACCACTAGTTTGCATAGTTTGTTGACCACACCATTGATAAGAATTGACTCCATAAAAGTCAATGGAACTATCTAAAGAATTACTATCAGCACATTGTAAATATTTTGGTAAAGAAGTTCTAAAAGATAAATCATCAGCGGCTGAATAACCAACAGGAACAATTCTAGTCTTTTGTTGAGTCATAAATTCTTTCATATCTCTAATTAAAGCTTTAATAAAAATCGGAGAAACTTTAGCAGAAGTTCTATCATTAACAATTTCATTACCAGCAAAAAAAGCCAAGGTATTATTATAAGCCGAAAATTCATTAACCACTTTGAAAACATGTTCAGCGTATAAATCATTATAAGTTTTCCAAGGTTCATATCTATTCAAATGTTGATGTTCTAAAGGAGAATTGACATCTAAAACTAAATAAATTCCTGCAACTGCCAATAAAGTCATACATTTATCATGGTTTAAATCTGGATTGACCGAATAAACTCGAACAGTCTAAATATTAGTAAACATCAACATAAAAATAAGTCAAGAAATTAACTCACATTAATTCCAAGTTCTTGGAAAAGTAAAATATCTCTAGCACAAGTTTCTGGATCTGAAAGAGGATCACGTTCGAGACAAACCCCTGAGGAACCACCCGGTTGATAATCAACCCCTTTTATAAGAAACTAAAAAGTTAATATTGATAATATATTGCAATCACGAAAGAAAACGTACCAATTGATTTGATTGAGAAGTATAAAAATGTCTTCCTTTCACCACCACGGGATCCACAAAGGCATAAATATTCCAAAATTGTAGCGCCAATAAACAAAAGATGCTAAATGGCTTCATGATTAAGGACTGTTAATATGATTGAAGTGCTGAATTTTGGTTTTTGAGAAGAAAAAGAAAAAAATTGAATTTTTACCGCTTATAAAAAACAGTAATTTGTGTTTGTGTCATGTTGAATAAATCTCTTGCAGTATTATATAAGCATCTCGGATATATTTAGTAAGCATATTCCAAAAGAGGAAATAATAAAAGTAAAAATAAATTTGCAATTTGAACTGTTGACACTTAAAAAACCAAACAAAATGGTAGAAATATCTAAAGATGAGCTTTTAAATGACAGGCCAGATGAAGTTATGGCGGAAGAAGAAGATAATGAAGAATTCTGGACTCCTGGACCTCTTGAATTACTAAAAATTCGAGAAAGTTTACTTCAAAAATCTTTAATTTTTACAAAATACAAAAAAATTGAACAACTTAAAGAAGCCTCTCAAGATTTTACCAAAACTTTACTATATCGTCGGAGAATTAATCAAGAATTGAAAAAGACAGAACTAATCGGCTCAAAAATTGTTTCAAATAGAGCAGTCTCAAAAGTCAAATTTTCCAAAAAGAATCCATCAAGAATTGCCATTGGTAGTTGGAATGGTGATTTAAAGATTTTAAATATCAATACTTTAGAACCCGATACTACAATAGACAATCCTATTAAAACTTACGAAAATCAAAACAATAATAAAGTAACAGGAATTGATTGGTATCCCAAAGATTCTTCTTCAATAACCCTTGCTAGTTCAAGTTCTAATGAAGTTTCAATCTGGAATAATGATAAAACTCCTATATCTACTTTAACCGGTCATCAAGGTCGAGTCATCAACACCGTGTTCCATCCGTTTGGCGATTATTTGGCATCATCATCATATGATAAGACCTGGAGATTTTGGGACTTGACTAAACTGAAGGAACTATATCTTCAAGAAGGTCATTCAAAAGAAATCCACGCTTTGGGATTCCAACCTAATGGAGGATTAATTGCCTCGGGAGGGCTTGATGGAATTGCCAGAATCTGGGATTTGAGAGTTGGTAAAGAAATCATGACATTATTTAATCACATTAAAGACATTACTAGTTTGGATTGGTCAGATAATGGGTTTCAATTAGTTACGGGGAGTAAAGATTGTACTATAAAGATTTGGGATTTGAGATCAACTCCTAAAAAGTTGAATAAGACAGAATTTCACGATTACTTATTTGTTAATGATCCAATTCATACTATTCCTGCCCATTTAAAATTGGTTAGTGATTTAAAGTTCTTCCATGCTGGTAAAAATATGGCAAATTATTTACAAAATGATTTAAGCGTTAATCCTTCTTCGAAATTTTTAATTAGTAGTTCATTTGATGGAAGTTTGAGAATTTGGTCTGCAGACAATTGGATTCATTTGAAGACCTTGAAAGGTCATACTGATGATAAAATCATGAGTTGTGATATAAATTCTTTAGGAGATACGTTGATTAGTGGTGGTTGGGATAGATCTATAAAAGTTTGGTCTCCTAATGATATTTTTTGATTTTTTGATATATAATCTAATGGGAATTTTTTTTTTTTGATCTTTATGTTATAACAGATCACAATCTTGTAAAGTCATAGTTACAATAAAATTTGGGAACCCAATTTAAAATTTATTTTTTTAGGATATTAATTATGAAAACAATTGAAATAATTGAATGAAATTAGAATTAAAACAAATAAAAGTAAACAAAACAAAAAGAGGAAAAAAAAGAACATTTAATTAGAATAAATAAAACACAAACATTAATCTTAAACAACAGCCCTTTCCCTTAAAGCATCTTTGATCATATCGAATTTATTGGCAAAATCAATTTCTTCATGACCAGGTATCCCACCATATCTCAAAAGATCACTTAATGGGAAAGATTGGGCTGAACGATTTGGAGATATATAGGTTATAACTGTACCTTTATCACTAACACTTAATTTATGATGATCTCTAAAATTGAATTGATAAGATCCATCACTTAATTCAAACATAACATATGGATCACAACGAGTATATCTTCTAAGCCAGACATCATCACCTCTATCAGAATCTTCATTAGAAATTTTGCAAAGATTAGTTTTCATGTATTTATCAAAAAAGTTAACAATTTCTCCTTCTCTTCTTAAAACATCAGGTAAATTATTAATATCATAACTATCAGCAATCCAACCTTCATTTTCATCATTAATAATATACCAAACATCTTTACCATTGGCTAGTTTAAGCATAGTACGACCGCTATTGAATAAAACCCCAATATCATTAGTTGATAATTGATAAGAGAAACCATGTTTATTTGAATAATCAACCCACTTACTAACTAAAACAGGTTTAGAATTAATTGGATTTGAAACACTGACTGATCGCATCTTAGATTGTCTTTGACAAATATTAATACCGTTAAGAGTATCTAAACATTCTTTAGCAAGAATTTCATCAGATTTCAGAAGCATTGGAGGAGTTGAATGAATTTCTGCAGAGATTCTTCTAATCATTTTTGGATCAGTAACTTTCATTTCTCTATATTTACTTTGGGCGTTACCAGGAGATAAAGAATGTGGTAAAATTTTCTTTGGTTTTTCAGATTCTAAATCAGATCTTAAAATTTCAATTGGATTTTTAGAAACACTATTGATTAAACCAGCAGATTTTTGAACATTATAAAAATTTTGTAAAGATTCTTGAGGAGTAAGAGAACTAAAATCTGGTTCACTAACTAAAATGTCTTTTGGTAAATTAGCTGGGAAAGTACCTTTAAACCAAGGATATTGAAGAATTTCATCCATACTTGGCCTTCTTAAAGGATTAGTATTAAGAATATCACTGATTAATTGTTTAGCTTCATTGGAAACATCTTTATCAATTGGATAATGATAATCATTCTCTTTAATTCTTTCATAAATTTCTTTAACTTCTTTAGATTGAAATGGAGGTTTACCAAAAAGTAAAGCATACATCATAACCCCAATTGACCAAGTATCAACTTCAAAAGAATGACCAACATTTTTACCACCCAAAACCTCAGGAGCAATATAATTTGGAGTACCACAAATGGTATATTTTTTAGTTTTACCAGGAGAAAGAACAGCTGCTAAACCAAAGTCGCCAACCTTTAAATTCATTTCAGGATCAAAAAAGATATTACCTAATTTCAAGTCTCTATGAATCACTCTTCTACTATGCATATATTTGATAGCACCAATGATTTGAATCATAAAAAATCTAACTTCAGGTTCAGTTAAAAGTTTTCTTCTTTTTAACAAATCCATAAGAGACTGATTTGGACAAATTTCTAATAAAATATAAACATTGATATCGTCTTCAAAACAATCAACAAATTGAACAACATTAGGATGAGACATTGATTTATGAATTTTGATTTCTGATAAAAGTTTAGTTTTAGTTTTAACATTTTTAATGGAAGCTTTGGCGATAGTTTTAGCGGCAAAGACTCTACCAGTGTCATCTTTGATTTGGAAACAACGAGCAAAACCACCTTCACCAAGACAAGATCCTCTATTATATTCTCTACCAGTTCTAGTTCTAATTGTTGATGGAGGAGTTTTACATAAAGAAGATAATTTTTCTTTCTTTTTTTTTGGTTTTTCGATTCTATGTTGATCGTATTGATTTCTAGCCTGAAGATTAGTTCTACTATTCAATTCTTTGGAAGCAAGAACTTGTAACGGTTGACCTCTAATGTTTGCCATTTTGAAATTCTATAGTAAAGCGGTTGGAAAATTTTTTGAGTTTATGAACAAATTGAAAGAGTTTTGGAGGAACAATATGGGGAGAGACAATGAGATGATCTGGAGGTAAAACAAATGAGCTTGGAAAGCAAAGCAAGAACAGGAAAAATCAAGAGAATGGATGGTTATATT
>JBAKFZ010000208.1:0-22701 GCA_037355385.1 Saccharomycopsis sp. FM-2023a
AATCATCACTATATTTTTTTAAAAATTCTTTAATTTCTTTATCTTCTTCACCAAATAATTCAAATTGAATTTGTTTTAATTCTTTTTGCAATAATAATAATCTATCATTGTTGGAAATATTACCTGAGTACTTTTTACGAAACAATCTAATTGATAAAATTAATTCTTTTAATAATTCATTATCATTATTAATCAATTTTTTATCAAAATTTGATTTTTCAGTTTCCCTTCTTGTCAAAGCCAGCTTTGATCTTTCTTTAATTAAATTTGTTTTTGGTAAAACTTTTTGATTTGATTTTTTATTATTAATTGATTTAAAATTGGAAATTGAACTTGATTTTATAATTTTTCTTTGAACTTTTATCAATGAAGAACCATTTGAAAACTCTTGATTTTTTTCTGTTTCTAATGGTAAATTTAATTTCCATCCAAATAAACATCCATCATTACTTATGGTAATTAAAGTTTTAAAGTTACAATCATTTTCAAACAATCTTATTCCTATAATTAATCCTGAATGAGCCCAATTAGTTGTATATGGTTTTCCAGTCAAATAATTAAAAGTTCTAATTGATTTATCTGAGCATGTACAAATAATTAAGTCATTATCATATAATATAATAAAATTATCAACTAGTAATGAAGAATTTAATTCATTATATAATTTTAATGTTCTTTTCAATTCATAATTTTCCAAATTAAAAATCAGTAATAATTTATCATTTGTTGAAATTACTAACTCTTTACTTACTCCATTAATTTCAAAATTTATTGGAGTTGATTTGATTCCTAAAATCTTTTCACATTTTATAATTGGTTCATTTCTAATAATTTCAATTTTATGAATTGAAATTGTTCGATCAGCTGAACTCATGAAAAATCTGTTATTGTAATTTGAAATTTGAATAATATTTGCTTTATGAAGAGTTAACGTTTGTAATAAATCCCATTTAGTTTCTTCATCTTGATTATCACTATTTTTTTTTTCATTTAATAAATACTTTTTTTTGAAAAAAACTTGTACAGTTCTATCTCTACTAACTGATATTAAAAAAATGAATTCATTTAAAGAAATTTCACAAATATCATTAATACTTGATTCATGAATCTTTGCCAAATAAACAAATTTATTGGAATTCAAATTTTTAATTGATAAAAAACCTAATCTATCAACGGAAACTTGTTCATTTTCTTCAGTTATTAATAATGACATTAATTTATTTTCAATCATTTCATTATGAGAGCTCATCAATTCAATTTGATTTTTCAAGTTAATAGAAAAATCATCAATATTTAATTCAGCATATTCTCCATGTTCTGACCAAAATAAAAAATTATTTGATTTATTAATTTTTTTCAAACCACAAATATATTTAAAAACTGGTTGAATCAATTTAATTTTTTTATAATCATCAATTGAATATAAATTAATTTCATCATAACTGATACACATTAAATGACTAGAGTCTTCAATTGGTTTACAAATTGCCAATGTTGTAGTTGTAGTTGTTGTTGCTGATGTTGTTGTAGTGGTGGTGGTGGTAGTAGTAGAAGTAGTAGATTGATTAGATATTATGGAATTTGATGAAGCCAGTAACAGTAAATTATTTGATCTTTGAGTTGAAATAACCCCTTGAAATTTTGAATTTAATAATTCTGATAATTTTAATTCTTTTAATTTTGATTCATTTTCAACTTCATACCAAAATAAATCATTTTTAATATCGACACAAATACTTCCTGTACACTTTTCTAATTTTTTCAAAGGTTCAATAATAATTGAAGAATTAATATCTTCATTTTCAATTTTAATTAAACTTAAAATTCCTGATTCACTTAAAACTATAGCAATATTTAAATTGGATAAATACTTCAAATCCACAAAATTTTCATTTAATAAATCTCCTAATAAAACATTTTTACCTTTAATGACATTAATTTTTAAAATTGGGGAATTTGATCCATCATTATTATTTTCAAATTTCCAGATTTTCAAATGTCTTAAACCAAAAGTAAAAATCAAATTATTTTTCCAAATCATATTATTAACAATTGACATACATTTATTTGAAGCTATTAAATTAATATTAAAGTGATTACCATTACCAGAAATTTTCCAAATATTTAAATAAGCATCAGTACTAACTCCTAGTGAAGCCAAATATTTGCCATCATTTGAAAAAGCCAAACAATTGATACCAAACATATGCTCTGAAAGATAAGCTATTGGATAATCATTAGCATCATTAGCTAAAGAATAAATTAAAACTCTTGGTGAATAACCGGTTTCTCCAACCGCTAATAATTTACAATTTGGAGAAATTGAAACACAAGAGATTGTTCTAACTTTGACTTTTAACAGATTATTCAGATTATTTGAGATGGTACTATTAATTGATAAATTTTCAATATTTGTAAGGTTTTGTCCATTTTCTTCTGAATTATTATTAAGATTATTATTTATTAAAGAGGAGATATTCATTGGGAATTGTAATTTTGGAAATCCAAATTCATCAACAATTTTGATCAAACTATTACTAATACTGTTATTATTACTATTATTAAGATCATTATCAATTTGTTTAAAATTTGCACAAAAAAATTTTTGATTAATAATTTTTAAATCTTTAATATAACAAACCACCACTCCTCCACTAGCGGTATAAGTAATAAGATTTTTAACAATATCAAATGAGCACCGATTATTGATGGAGGCCCCATAAATATGATCAATGGCCAAATTGGGTTTCTTAATGGCCATGATTTGTCCCAAAATTACTGTTTTTGTGTAAGTAATTAAAAAAAAAAAAAAAATTGTTTATTTTTTTTTCTTTGCGTGTCCATAACGTTTGAGCCAAAAGTATGGATCTTTCAATTACTTAATGGCAACTTCTGAAATTGAAAATTATTTTGATTTGAAAAATTTTGATCGAATCATGAATTGTTAGGTGGTTTGTTTTGTAATATTATCATTATAAAGATTTACAATAATAAATACTCAAAAATTGTTTTTTGATCTGATTGGTCAACAAATACAATCAATATTCAACACTTAATCTAAAACAACTTTCATCAATTCTGAGTCAATTTTTGAATTTTAAGCCAACAATCAATTGTTTTGATAAATTAAGAGTCATAGTTATTTTAAAGAAAACCCTATCAACAGATTTAATTATGGGGTTTATAACAATAATAGTTATTGACATAATTGATTGATTAATAAATCAAGGGCTTAAAGTGTCTGCCGGTACAGGACTCCTATTGTTGTTAAAATAACTTACTGATGGAATTGATAAAAATTTTCATGGTAAGGAGCAAAATGGGGGTGTAATGATTGTTTACTGATGGAATTGATAAGTCAATAATCTTAATAAACGTGATTTCTTCTTGACATTTTGAATGATTTGCCGCGGGGAAAAAAATAAAAAATAAAATAAAATTGTCAGGTAATGGCGATCGTCCACGTGACATTAAAATATTTTACGTCTTTTTCTCACGGACACGTGCTGTGGCTAAGTAATTTTACTTAAAAATAGAATATCTTAACATGACAACTTAACTTTTCATATAAAAAGTTGTCATATAATTGAGTATGATGGTATGTTATAAAGATTTTCTATTAAAGTTAAAAACGCTAATAAATAAACTTAATTATTAAAGACAAAGAGTTGTCTCATTCGGACTTAATTACCTTAAAATTCTCTTATCTATTTCTTCCGAGACAATTATCTCAGACCATAAAAATTTTCACCAAAATTAAACGCATGTTGAATTTTTAGAATTTTCTTCTAATTCCACACAGTTTGAGATAATTAAAAATAAAAGAATGGTAAGATGAAAAATTTTCAACTAATTAAATATCTCAAACATGTGGCTGGTAATCAATTTGTAAAAGTTTAGCCGAAATATTTTAAGTTGCCGGTTATGTAAGATTTTTCAACATGAAGAGTTCTTACAATACAATAAATAAACCTTGTATAATATATTAGTTTCTATTCTTCGATTTCTTTTTATTGAACCCAAAAATTGATTTTCTTTTACCGTTTTCTTCATTTATCGTAACCGATTCATCATTATTACCGAATTTAAATGATCCATTTAATGGACTTTTCAAATTAATTGATTTTGACTTTTTTTCATTGGAATTAGCAGTTGATGGGGGACTTAAATTATTAACAGACTTTTTTCTCTCCATGGGAGATTGAATTGTACTTTTAATGTCCAGTGAGGAGTTTTTCCGTTTACTAAAATCGGGAATATTAAAATTCGGTGCTTGTTCTTGATAATTAATCTCATTTAATAATTCATTTTCATAATTTAACTGGAAATTCATCTTTTTATAAAGAGTTTCATTCAAATAATCTTCTTCGCTGATTTCTTTATAAAATAAAATATAAGCACTTGCCATACCTGGTCCATCCCCGAAAAATCTAAGAACATAATTTTCATCAATACTTTCAACCGTTTCATCATCAAACAACAACCAGCCAGAATGTTCAGTCTTAACGCATGAGACATAATGGCCTCTATATGGTCCACCACCAATATGAACCACTACTGAATATAATTCATAGATTTTATTTTCATCATCATTGATTGAATCATTTTCAATTTCAATGGTATTGAATAATCTAAGATATAATGGATAACTAACTCTATGAAACAATTTTATATTTTGGCTTGAGGTTTCCAGATATTTAAATCTTTTCAAATGTAAAGTTAAAATTTTTGGTAATTTCTTGATAATCATTCTCTTTGTTGCTTCTTGTAATGATGAACAATTTTCACAATAAAATTTATTTTCTTCACATAAGATTTCATTTGATGAGAATTGTTTCAAACAAGCAGTGATGGAAGTGTTATTTTCCAAATCAATTGATAAATCAAAAAATTTCTCATCTCTTGAGGAAATTCTTTCACATTGAAGACATTTTGTTTGTGAGGTAAGTAATCCTTCAAATAAATTATTGGAGAATTTCTTCAACGATTCATTATTATTCTTGCTAAAATAATTATTAATTTGTTCAAATACACTATTAATCAAATGATTGAAAAATTCATGAGCATCCTGATGCATTAAACTTCGAAATAATTCATTTTCTTTTTTCAAGACTTCCATCAAATGATTTGGACTAACCACTCCAATTTGATTTTCATTTTCAACCATACATTCAAAAATATCTTTCAACGCATCAAACATCGTTGAAGATTTATTAACTGTTAAAGATTCATCAATATTTAAAATTGGTCCATTGATTAAAGCTTTTCTTTTACGTTGTTCACTAGTAGCATTGGGGTCATCCACTACTCCAACCACGGTGACATTTTTATTGGGAACTTGATAACCAAGTTTCAAATTTCTTAAACCTTCATAATTACTTATTGCTCGAAATATAGTTCTATCACCATATTGTAAATGACCTTCGGGAGTAATTGAATATAAATTATTGGTACTGGTACTTGACAGACTTTCTTTTGAGTCGGTTGATTCCTGAGAAACCGCACTATCATGACGATCATGATTGATTTCTTCCATTCTATCCTTTTTACTTCCAAAAAATGACATTTTTCTACCCGGTTTTTCATTTTTGACAATAGGAGTTTCCTTTACTTCTTCGTCTTTTCCAATAAACTCACCTGTTTCAACATCAACTTTATTATTTTGGATTGCCGTTAAAAAATGATGGGTCTTTGATCCATTCATTATTAATTTTGGTTCTTTATTATTTAATTCATCATTTAATTCACTTGGTAATGATAAAATGAATTTCCTAAATAATGGTGTATAATATAAACTTTGAACAATGGAGTTACAATAACAAGTGGCACCAAAATTTTCCATACCAAAGATCTTATTTGATCCATCCCCAAACGGTAAATTAAATTCAATTTCTTCTTTATTGCTAATAACATTAACGGTGTTACCATTACTTATTGATTTTGCTTTATTATTAATTTTAGACTTTCTTCTTATTTTTGGGGCTTCTATTTCATTAATGGTTATATTTGAGGTTATAGTACTGGTGGTTTTCCCACTGGCTTGATCATTTTCTATATGATTAGATATTTTTTCATGTTCATAAGTTTCTTTAATATGATCAGCATCAAATTCAATTACTTCATTATTATTCAATTTGAATTCTTCATCATTATTGATTTTTGGACTGTCAAATGGATTATTATCATTTGAAGTTTTCAGAGTTTCATCAACTACTTCATCATTATTATAAAAATGATTAGTTTCTTGTTTACTTTTCTTGATCAGTAATCTTCGACTGAAAAACCCATTCTTTGGTTCTTGGATATGTAAATTGGAATGGGAATTACTATTTGATCCAATCAATTTTTTGAAACTCATGATTGATTTGTAATTGAAACCCCAATTAATCTGTAACAGTATTGAATTTTACCCAAGTATTCCATTTTTACAAAAATGAGGGGTGACATGTGACCTGGGGTAATTAAAGACAATACGCTCAAATAATAACATTCAACTCCACTTTTTACAAACTAAATTTTATTTTTTATTTTTTATTAGAAGGAAAAGAATAAATTGAAATTTGAATGATTTCCCTCAATTAATTTGTAGTTCCTAATCGACCTTCTCCACTTTTCACTTTTCAAAGTTAAAAAAAATTTTCAATGCATAATTTTTTACACGAATAATTTGAAAGATCAAGTCAAATTTTTTGAATAACAGTATTATTAAAAAAGTAAAAACAATTTGATTAATTAAAAAAAAAAAAAAAGAGTATCATTCAAAAGAAGGTTCAATGAGGGTTTCGTAGATAATCGTGAACAAAGCATGAGAAATATAATAATCGTTATAAACAATGAATAAAGCAAATATGATGAAGATGTAATGATGATGATTCTGAAATAATTTTTATTTGTTTTGATTCACCCAAATTTGATAATTATGATGAGGAATATCAATATTATTACTATATCTTGATTTATTATTATTAAAGTTTGTTGTAAGTGCATCAAAACAAGAATTAACATTAACTTTGCCAACACTTTGAATCTTATGAGATTTTGATTCTTGTTGTCTACTGTAAATCAGTTTAGTTTCAAATAATGAATTAAATTTAATATCTTTTAAATCATCATGAGTCGGTGTTAATAAAGGACTAGTTTCTGGAGAAATTGAATCATTTGAACAAACAGAGAAAATTGAAGTCTCTGATTGATTATTTTGATAACCAAAGTTATTATATTGATAATTGGAATCACTCTCAAGAGAGTAATTGTTATTAGAAATATTGTAGGTTTCTTCTTCAAAAACAAGATCATCAACTAAATCATCTTCCGGATAATACTGGGGCACTTGTTGTTGTTGAGGTTGTTGAGGCTGTTGATATTGATCATAATTAATGGCAACATTTTTAGAAGAAATATAATTGTAGTATTTTCTACATTCAGGACAACAAAATCTTGAATTAGAAGAGCATTGGTTCCCATCAACAATACAATAAGATTTCATGGTGGGATAATAATAACAGCGGTTAAGGATAAAAAGGTTTGTAAGGTGAATAGAATGGAATAATACAACAGAAAGACTGTTAAGATAAGTTGGAAGTTGATGAAAATTTGAGATCAAAAACCTTTGTCCTGGAGGATCCGGGGTGTTTATATAGTACTTTAGTGTGGGAAAGTTTGGCAGTCATCGATGATGCAGTGGGCTGCATTGGCCACTGTGGGCTGTTGTGGCTGGTGCGGTGCGGAGCTGAATAGAAAATTGCGAAGTTTCCACAACAAATATTTTTTGCACCACCACCACAGACCGCCATGGCCCCCGGAGTAGTTGGAATTGGTTGTGTTATCATAACCACCACCACCACAGTCACAATCACAATTTGATATTTACAATTTACAATTAACAATCTACATTATTTACATTACTTACAAATCATCCTGGCTTAAACAACCCAGGGTTAAGGTTAGTCATAATAATATCCTCATCACCTACTAATCAATTCCATCACACCTTTCACCCACCAACGTAACGCAAAAAAATAAAATAAAAAAATAAAACGTACCCATAAAAATAAATAAACACCATTTTTTTTTCATCACGGTTTTAAATTTGTTACACGTTTTTTTTCTTTCTTTAGTTCTATTGGCTAAACACATGGGGTAATCATTTAATTTATCCGCATTATACTAATCATGTTTTTCCCTTCTATTATTTTAACTAGTTTTATTGTGTAGCTTTGTAATTTGTAAATTATCTTATGAATCAATTACTTCCTCATAACAACCTGGAGAAAATTCTGAGATCATCTGGTAAAATTTTTTTTAAAAGTTGAGACCTAACCAAGTGAAATTTTTTACAATAAGGTATTTTCATTAATCGTTTATTTTTAATCTTTTAAGTATTGAAACTTTTTGACATATTTCAAAAAAATTTCAGATCAAAAAGGTTTCAAGATCAGGATTGTTTAATGTTATTATCTAATATTATTCTCACTAAATTAAATACCTCAAACAATTTGATTTAAATTTGTTCGTTGAGTCTTTATTATTTAAATATCACCCAGTTACATCATTCGTTTGATTACTCAAACCATCTAATCATATAATCAATTATTTTAATTATTCTTTTAAATTTTCAAATTTGACTTGGGTTAATCCGAACCTAAATCTGGAATCAAATTTAGAACATCACTGACTCGTAACCTTTTTTTTAACGAAATTCATAAATTAACAATACAAACATTCAATCAACAATCCTCTTAATCATTCCATTAATTTTCTCAAAAATCTTCTCTTTAAATGAATCTAGAACAAACATGTTGGCGTTATATTGATGCATATGACAGGTCACGTTACCTTATTTAAAATTTTCAGTCATGTTAAAAATTCTAGCCATGTTAAGAATCTAGGCCCTTTGAAGATCTAGAATACCAAATTGACCAGTACTTTAAGTACATTCTTGTAAGATTTTTTCTTGTAGTATAGAAAATTTATCAAGTACTGTTACAATTACCAAGTAACTTTTCATTAACTGAATTTTCACTTGAGTGAAACTTTACTATTTGATAAACATTAATGACTAAATAAATTATGACTAAATAAATTATGACTAAATTTTCTTATTTGCTATTAATCAAAACACTTAAGAAACACACATGTGACATGATCAAATTTATTGACTCATCTATAATTTAACTCCTACTACTTAGTGGTCAGCTAATAGTTATTCTCACTAGCCACAATAATAACAATTTGTTTACAAATGTATGTGAAAAATTTTTTGATACACAAAAACCCCCAACTATAATTCGGTACACTAATTAGGTAACTCCTTGCCTTTTTTCATAAACGTTTGTTTACTTATAGTTTATATTCGATGATTATTTTTAGAAAAATTTTCTCTTAATTAAATAGACATGGATAAACCTCAAAATTCCCTTACTTATTTTCAAACGGTTCTTGATTTGTATGTAATTATTATTATTACAATGTCAGTTATCTTTACTTGATATTTCATGTTTAATAGGATTAATAATCGTTATATTTTGGTATTACATTTATTAATAATGTCTCGTATTTATGTTGTTTGGAAACTGTCAGAAACTTCTAGAATTTTTTCGGTAACCGTGTTTCGGAGATAAATTGTTGTGTCTTGTGTCTATTTTTGTAGTGTAATACGGTATATAAACTCATAAATATTTATCCTTAACTAGCCTTAACCAGAAACTGATAAACATATTAATATAATCAAAGTTTATTGAAGCAATTCAAAATTAAGGTTAAAACCTTGTAGTTTGATAATTCAAACAATTGAAAAATTTTCATGATCAGCAATAATCTCATTTGACAACAAATTAAACCTTTTTTTTTATAAATTTAGAATTAAATAGAATATTTTAGTGATGTCAATATGAATTAGCAATACTTATTGGTCATAACAATTGAAAGTAGCAATAAAAATGAAATAATAAGAAAAGTTTTTCAGCTATCAATTTGTTAATTATGTTATGCTCGAGTTAGATGGTGAAAACTATTTTATACATTAATAGTGGACTTGTATTTTTAATGATTAATCCAGGTTAAAATAAATTGTCCCTTTGATTGGAAACATTTTAAGCGAGACACGAAATCATCAATTGATTGATAAAAAAAATAAAATTGCATTTCACCCCCTAAATTACAAAGGTATATGGGAGCCTTCATTAACCAAGTAGGGTAAAGATGTGGAGAAATTTTTTTACCAAAAATTCGTGATGAATTTATCAATATCGATAATCAGTAAAATAAATAATAATTACAAATTATAAAAATCAAATATTTTGATATTAGCAAAAAAATCAGTTTGTAAAACAATTCAAAAAACCATAGAAAATATAATGAATGAATGATTAGAAAATAGAAATATTGAAATTAAATCAAAAAAATAAAAAAAAATCATTAAATCATCCTCAATAAGTATAATTAAAAAAAAGATAAAAGCAAAAAAAATGACCCCAACAAAATGAATGAAAATAAAAAAGAACCGCACCTAAAACAGTTTAAATTTTTAAAAGAAATTAAAAACGAATGAAATGAAGTTATGTGTTTTGTTTTGTGTTTTGAAAAGAAAAAAATAAAAAATAATGCAAATTTGAGTAGTTTAGTTAAATACTAAAACAAGTATAGTTGAAATATGTTGGAATAATTGGTCACTAGTAGCAATGACATGGGGTGTAAAAATTTAGAAAATGTTTTTAATTACCATAAAAACAATAATTATTAACCAACTCATTATAAGATTTTGAAGAATTATTAAATGTTAACTTATCTCGCCCTGAATATGAATGTGATTTTCTATGACCATTTTGATAATTTGGCTCATCGAATGAATAGCGACGATTGAATGAATCGACAGGACTTTTTTTGAACCAAACATCAATACTATCTTCTGGGAAAACTCTTCCATTATTAAAATTTTCATTATTGAACAATTCATTTAAAATTAAAATATTGCTTTTTGAAACTTGTTTTTTGTTAGTTTTATTAGATAAATGCTTCGTAACTTTAAGTGAGTAATTTAAATTATCATTGTTATCCCAATATTGAATATTATTAACTTGATAACTTAAACAAAATTTAATATTCAATTTTTTTGAAGAATTTGTTAAAGAATCTAAATCAATTTTAAATTGAAATCTATCAATATTATGATCCAAAGATTCCAAATAATAAGCATTGAATTGCTTGTAAGTACTCCAATTATTAGTACTTAGTTTAAGTTTGATTGATTTTTCAAATGAAATATTTTTAACCAAAATGTTACCATAAAAGAATGATCTTGAAATGCAAACATTTTCAAGATGAATATTTGAATTTAGATCAACAATGTTATTTTTAATGTTATTAAAAAATGATTTTTTAGTAGAAACTAAACCTTCAACATTTGAGTTAGAAATTTTCCAAAATAATCTCAAATTTTTTGATTCATAATCATCATCATCATCATCTTCTTCTTCTTCTTCTTCTTCATTTTCATAATAACTATTCGAATACTTAGTATCAATTACTGTATTATGATTATTATCATCATCATTATTATAACGCCCACTACCAAAAAACTCATCAGAATAAATTGAATCATTTTCAAATATTCCTTCATCATCTTCTTCTTCAGAACTTGGAGCAGCAGAAACACTTAATGGAGTATCGTGTTTATTGAAAAAAACCACATCTTCCAAACCATTTATTGGAAACTTGACTGATTTTTTAGACAGAAGCATTGGCATTGAATTACATCTTATCAATTTTTCTCTAATTGGAGAATTCAATTTCAATGATGATTTCAATTTTTTTATTGATTTTGTAGTGTCTCTTGGTGAGGAAAATAAACTGTTAGTTTCATCAAAAACACTGGTATCAATGTCCAAATCAGATGGTTTATTGTTAATTGGAGTAGTTGAATTATTATCACTTAATACAAATGTTGATAAAGAATCGGATGAATTATTATTATGAATATCATTATTAAATCCACCATTATTATTAATTAATCTTGAAAGTAAATGATTAGGATTAGTTAAAGTTCGATGTCTTTCTTCATTTTCAAGAGCCAACTTATATTCAGAATTTAAAGATGAACAAGAAGAACTTGAAGATAACAGTTCATTACATGGAGACATATCACCACCAAAAGATAAAGTATCCGAAGTTAAAGAACTTGAATCAATAATTGTGCAACAATCAGAAAAACATGATTCTTCAGCAGAAGTTAAATAATTTTGATCATCCGGTTGTTGGGGTAGTTTGTAGCTATTGGTAAGAATAGAAGTTATTTGATATTGATTTGGCGCCGAAACAAATCCTGTAGATTTGGAAGATCTGATTATAGCAGATGGATTAGAAATTGCGGAAGTTTCAGACATCAGACATACAAAACAAGTTAAGGGAATTAGAAACAGCGGTTTTTGATTGATAGGAAGTAAGAAGATGAAGTTTTTCAAATAGTAGCTTGTTTGATTAGTTCCGATATATAAGGCTTGTTTTAATTGGATGGGATGGAAAAGGGTTATCTAGAATAGGGGATAAGAGAACGACGTGATAACGATGATCCAATGTTAGGTGTATTATAATACAAGAAGAATAAACGACGTCGAAATCGTTTGACAAAGTTGAGTAAAGGAAAGGACCAGAATTTTTAGGGGGGACGAGGCAAGATCTGTGGTTTATATAAAATTTTGCAAAGAGACATTAGTGCCAAATTTAAGCGGGCATTTGGCATAATTAAGGTTTGAGCTGCAGCGGACTGCGGGCAAAGATGGGGTGATTCCCTCAAAAACAACGCGAAATTACACTGAATTATTGGTCCTTTTATCAACACAATCATGGGTCATTAAGGAATGGGCTTCTTGGAAATGTCACAACGAGCTCGGGAGCCTCCACCTTGTTATTTTTATTACTTATCCCTATGTTAAAATCTAAATTTGTACCCAGCAGAGCCCCTTGTTTGTTTGCTACCAGCAACCTTTGCTGTCTGACAGACACGTACAATATTTTTTTTCCAGAAACTCCTCCTTGCGGAGTAGCGATTCCCAACAATTATTTAAGAAGACCAGCATACGGAAAAACATGCTCCTACAAGAACTCCTTTATAAATGACCCTTTCATAGGTATTTGTACAAGTAATTGTTGTAAATTCATCTCGAAAAACTGATTCACAAAGCACGTCAATTTCATAATTTTCACAGGTAACTTCTCGATCGGAGGATGTTGATTGCCACACCCCCAAACGTTCTGCCAAATTTTCAATCAAACAAATACTCCTCCTCCCATGCATCCCCTCTTTTATAAACCCAAACAAACATGTATTTTGAAAAGTTTTCAACATGAAGACAAACACCCTCCACCAGTAAAAGTAATTTATAATAAAACCTTCCTCGGCTTGAATTTTCCATAGTTTGTTGAATCTCGGTAAGAGTTATATCCGTAAATTAGAGTTTACCAGTTGTCCCAGAATCATGTATGTTGGACACATTTTCACACGATTATGCACATTTACTATTTGAACATGGGCCCACACTGAATAATAATTTTGATCAACGTCTCCATAAGAAATAACATTCTACATTCATATTAATGGTATGATATTTTGGTAATTTGTAAATTGCGAAAACAGGTTTTTGAAATCTTCGAACAATTCAAATAAGATGTGGTGGTTAAATCTTTTTTGATTTTATAAAGACAACAGCATTTCGTATGAACTTTGCAAATCTTAAAGTGAGTAAATTTAAAATTTTTGACTTCTCCGAGTGTTATTATAGAATTAGTTGGGTATATCAGTTTAAAGGGGTAAGTATGAAAAGTTTTTCAAAAAAAAATTATCTGTAGATAAAAATAATTTGTTATCAGCGATGATGTCTTACAGATCAAATACAATAAGCAAGCAGCAAACAGCAAGATAAGAGGTTGACTTTGATTACTTTCAATAATATTTCAATGTTACAAATTCAACTATTGTGACTTACGATCAAAATCATAAAATTTACAATAGTTTGATGCAGATTGACTATTTTATGATAAGCCGAATTTTTCAAGATTTTATATTATGCATCTTCATTAACAGTTACCGCCTTGAAATCTCAGTTTTGAATTAATTATCTGATTAAGTCAATCTATTTTTAATTTTCATTACAAAAGAGAATATTATGATGATTAAAGAATTTAAGATAAGATATCAATAACTGCTTCACTTAAGAAAACTCTCCAGTGTTACCGAACGAAGTCAATTTTGGTGAAGTTTTAAAATAAAATATTCTAATTTTAGTGAAACTTTGCTAAAATTTTCGGACAAAGAAAATAACGCCTGCAAGTTTAGTAACGCAATTCCGAACAATTCAATGTTCTATTGATTTCCATCGAAAAATTGTAATTTAAGTACAAGACAATGATTTGTAAAATCCAAATTATTCTTATTAAACTTGAGCTTATTTTGATTTTATCTATTTTGATCTTATCTATAAGTGTGGTCAACTTTACCAATAATGTCTGAAAAAGGGGGTGATTTTGGGGCACATTTTTTTATACTTTGAGTGGTCGTAAATTACTGATTGTTCAACTATTCTACAAATAAGTATCAATTGCAGCAAAAAAAGATTGAGGAATTGTGGGGATTGATAAATAGTTGTCGTCATCATTAATGTCAGTCTAATTAGTTGAGGTCTCTAGTTGCATTTAAAATCACGAATTCTTTAAGTGATTTACTAAGAAGATATCTCCTTTGTTTTGCTTTACTAGCGGTCAAAATCCAGTTGAACAATCAGTCATTCATTGATTGAGAGTAATCCATCTATAGACTTATTTGTTTGGTCTTCCAGAAGGGAAAGTGTGAATAGCCAAACATTTAAAATTGGCATGCCTTGTTCCAAATTGCTGTTCAAATTTGATTTTTGAGTGAAAGTCTTGATTTAAACTATATCAAACTACAAAAAGAGACCATTTCCGACCCCACACTTCAAAAACTTATCTTCTCCACTTCTTTTTTATCAAAATCTGGTTTGTTTCTCATTAATTTTATTTTATTATGCAGTTTGTTGAGAAAATACGTCAAAGATTATCAACAAAAAGTGTCAGCCGTTAAAGGTTGTCACTAATGCCGATCCTGCCCATGAGCACATCCGATTTTTAAGATTCGTAGGTGGAGGTGGACCTACATTATAAAATGTGGGGGAAGAGGGGAAGAATTGGAAAGAGTGGGAGAGGGAGTATCAAAAGGAAATAGACGGCAATGGAAGACAATTCTTGAAATAAAGGAGATAAACGATTGGTGGAGGTTGGATTATGTAAATGTTGTTAACTGTTAACACAGAACAAAAATATCAACTGAAAAAACAAAAAAAACCATAAAATCAAATTACAAACCCATTTGATCAATTGTCATCAAGTTAACTTATACTTGAATTGGCTTTGTGATCGTTGCTCGATTATTCTCGATTTTCGAAAAGGGCTGATTTTTTACTAGTCATAAGGACTCCCTTTCATTTGAAAATTTCTATATTACTCATCAGCACGCAAACTACTCCATAAAAGGTTTTTATTTATAATCAATCATATACACTTTACTAATAATCGTAATGTTTCCCTTGTGAGTCATCATTTAGTGCGCATGCTCACCGTCAACTCCGTTGTTATCAATATCATTCCAAAAACACGATTTGAAAAGGGAAAAAAAAATGTTAAGCCGAAATTCATATAAAAAAGGTGAAACTTCATCCATAACAATCCATGAATATTTATAACACCAACACATGACTAAAGGAACTCTTGATCAAAGCAGGCCTATTGGTTGTATGGAATCATACAATGTTGCCAGAACTGAACAAAATGTTTACACCAATTTTAGAGTTGTGGGAACTTATGAAAATTTAAATGTTGCAAAATTAACCATAGGGTTAAGAAATTTGATATTGAAACATTCTGTTTTTTCGTTGACCGCTTATGGTGAGACTGGTGATAGGGAAAACCCTCCAAGAGTTAAACAGTTGGTTAAAATTACTAAAGATCAAGTTATAAAAATAAAAGACATTCCTAGATTAAAAGATACAAAAGTTGATAGTCAATTATTTCTAGATATCAATAAAATTACCTTCAAATATAATTGTGAAGAACCATTATTTCAAGTTTGGGTCATTAATAATGAAACTGTGGCCTTTTTTGCTAATCATTTATACTTTGACGGTGGCTCCGGAAGAGAATTTCATAAACATTTATTGCAAGAGATGAACAGTATTGATGATCCCAAACCAATTGAGATCTTATTTGATGGTAACATAGATCCAACTCCTTCTCTTTTTTATTCACCAACAGAAGAGATTGTTGTTCCAAGTTGGAAAACTCTTTTTAAAGCATTTGTGAAACATTCGCTCCCGTTGCCAACTTATTATAGACAATTAATTCTTGATTATATCAATGGTGATACAACCTTATCAGGGAAACGTTTTATATCCAAAACTAAGTATAAGATTGGGTATCATGATATGAAATGTGAAATTATCAAGATCTCTCCAGAAAAACTAACAATTTTGAAAAAAACCATGAAAGAAAGTGGGAGAAAAACCTCTATAACTGCATTAATTATATATTTGGTTTATCAATCATTTGCTAGTATCAACAAAGAGAGATTGGACTTGATTATCAGTTACCCCATTGATGGGAGACCCTTTTTAAATCTCAAAGATTTACCATTTGGGATGTGTGTTTGCAGTGGGAGATTTTTGTTACCGTTTGCTGAATTCAAAAAAGACATTGATTGGGACTCAATTGAGCAAATAAAGAACAAAATTGATGCTCAATCAAGAAGTAAAGAACCTCATGAAGCGGTGGGGTTAGTAAAATACGTTGATTTAAAGAACGCTTTCAAAGAGATGGAAAATAAACCAATAGAAACCACTTTTGAATTATCAAATCTTGGAATGTGCCAAACACTCAATGATGAAGATGTTAATGATGATCAAACCAAATTGGTTGATTTATATTTTTCTCAATGCATTGGAGCAGCAGGTGGGTTACTTAATGGAAATTCAGCCTCTACAAAAATTGGAGGCATGAATTTAGTTTTGGAATATTATCCAGCTGAAGAACCGGAAATTTTGGAAGTGATTCAAAATTTCAAATCCATTTTAAACAGCATTAATTAGCGATGACTTAATTAATCAATCCTGGAATTTCATAACAAAGAGGTTTTCCATACCCTTACTTTTTCAATAAAAGAATTGCTTAATTTTAGCAAGCTTAAATAATGGTCACTAATTAGAATCTTATAACTTATAAATAGAACTTTAGAGACATCAAAAAGTTAGACATCTTCGATCAAAAAACACTTTTAACTATTATAATTATATTGTAAAACTTTTCCATTAATTGGAATCAATCACCTAAATACAACATGAAATGCTTCCAGGTTCACGCAGAAAAGTTAACCTTTGCAATTAACCACATATTTTCTAATAGTAACGAGTATATTACGAATTTATCTAGAATCTCATCCAGCCAGGATGTGTAATTAAAGCAATCCAAAATTTGTTTCCATGGCATACAATTGAGCTCCGAGAATCCTAGTCTCGCTTACAATCTAAGTGATTGTTAGTATTCTAGAAACAAATTTCATAAACAATCAGTAACCATCAAAATCTAGTACTTTTGATGTAAGAATGCCGGCATCATAGCGAAGATTTTCTCAATGTGTTACATTGGTTCGTTACTTAAACTCAGGGTCTTCAATTAGAGCATTTTTATCAATAGACATTTTTGTTTACATTTCACCTTCACTTAACATAACATTAATTTACTATTAGATGGTTTGGTTGGCGAGTGATTAAAACGGACTCAATTAAGTTGTTTAAGAGATTTCTAAAATTCCAAAATAGTGTCATTTGTTGTGTACAAAAAAACATTGGTAAAGGCACGAACGCACAAAGAAAACCCACCATTTTCAAGCAGTCATGAACTTCCACAAACTTCAATGATTATTGTTGATAATAGCTAATCACCATTAAGAATCAACAAAATTGATATTCAACGACAAAGCACTATCATTGACGACATCATTGATAGATGGCTGGCAAAGTGTGGTTATGTCTACAATTATGTAAAATCTTCGAGTAATAAAAACATCCCCTGTCAATTATTTCAACATGGCAACATTTCTCGATACATTGATTAGGATAAACCTTTGGATTGCAATGCAAATGGCCAAACTTCGACAAATTAGGAAGAACTACAATCCCAAAATAAACATTGACAAATACATTCGAAACGGTATAAATATCCATGATTTTCTCTTCTATTTCAAAAAATTTATTATTCTTTTAAAATCATTATTCAATCAATAATAACTATTATCAACCAACTCTTCAACTTCAAAAATGCAATTCTCTAAAACTTTCTTCGTTGCTGCCTTAAGTCTTATTGCCGGTGTTCAATCTGCTGCTGTCAAAAGAGACATTCTTTCTGATGTTGAAAGTCAAATTTCTAAAGATAAACAATTAGCTTTAGACTTAGTCGCCGTTGCTGCTTTACCAGCTACTCAAGCCGTTAATTTAGCTTCATTACTTGAACAAGTTCTTTCTTCTCTTCCAACTCTTGAATCCGCTGACGATGTTGTTGCTGAAATCAACTCAGTTGCTTCTGAATTAAAAGATGATGGTATCTCTTATATTGATATCTTGAACGATTTAGCTACTGATGTTGCCAAAGCCCCACTTACTGATTTTGCTGATGCAGTTGATGCTGTTATTTCTGTCTTTCAAATTTTCGCTGATCTTCTTTCTAAGATTATCTAAGCTTAGCTTTTGAATTCCAGTTTTTTGAACCAATCAGCTTCACTTCTATTGAAACTTTTTTTCACCCTATTACCTTACTTAATAAACTAACAATCGATTAATCTTTTTTGTAAGCTCGAGTCTTTTGATATTCATGGTTTGTATTTGTTTTTACTTCTTAGCAGTTTCACTGAATCTTTGTTCTCTGTAAAATTACTTTTTTTCTCTCAAAATTCATGGGTGTAGATTTGAATGTGGTAAACAATTGATCACTTGATTGAAAAAAGCAAGCTAAAGTACTCTTTATTTTCAAAATATTTAGTTGAATTGATCAAATATACTGCATAATGCCAAACAAAACCAATTCTAAAAAGCAATCTTGAAATAAGTGTCATCTACAAATGAAATCAATGATTTTGTAACCTAGTCAGGCTCCAAATTATGTCAGCTCAGAAAATTCCACACTGATAATGATAGATCAAATCTCAGAGACTTTACTTGACCCCACATTAGCGTATTATAGTATTTTGTTATGTGAAAATTTAGGATACAGTATCTCGACATTATGCATAGCAGCTCAATTCTCGAACCCATATTTCCTCATCTGATAATAACAATTATAAATATTACAAAAATCCCTCCAGATTCCATTTTCTGTCACAAAACTTTCTTTTACTAAGTACTAGTCAATTCTTAAATATTAATCTAAACACAAAAGGTCAAGTTTCACCAACCAAATCTCAATTTATTCATAACTCAATTATCTTTGCTGCTATAGGAATTAATCTCTTTTCAAATAACGAATACTATTGCCCTCTATTTTGAAGACTTTATCTCCATTTTTAACAATTCCTCCCTTAATAACGACAACAACAAACCATTTCTTCTGATTTCATTTACCCACCTAGTAATTCCCTTAGTATCCCAAATTAATCCTTACTTTATTTTCAACTCAAAGCCATACCAGCCCATGTTTGATAAGCGAGTGATAACAGAAAACGTAATTGAATTATTAAAGAGATTTATCAATGTTGCAAAATTGTGACATTTGTTGTGTACAAAAAAACGATCGCTAAAAGTACGAGCGCACCATTTTTTCTAACCAAACAAGAAATTCCACAAACTTCAATAATGATTGTTAATAACTAATCACCATAAAGAACCACATATCAATGAGGTTGATATTTACTGAAGAAGCACCATCACTGACGATATCATTGTTGGAAGGTTTAACAAGTTGCGGTTATGTCTACAACAATGTAAAATCTTTGAGTAATAAAACATCCCCCGTCAATAATTTCAACATGACAATACATTAATTAAAATAAACTTTTGAATTACGATGCAGTAGCCAAACATTGAATACAGAGGAAAAGCTGCAATCTTAAATTTAACATCAACAATCCATTTTAAACGGTATAAATATCCATGAGTTTCTCTTTATTTTTTCAACAAAATCACCAACTTTTTTGATTTTTATTCAATCAATAAAAATAATTCGATAACCTTTACTAATCAACTCTTAAATCTTTAAAATGCAATTCTCTAAATTGTATTTTGTTTCTGTTTTAAGCCTTATTGCCGGTGTTCAATCTGCTAGTATTAAACGAACCCCTCTATCAGAACGAATTCGTTCTGTTCTTGCTGCTGGCAAAAACATAAATGAAGTTATTTCTGATGCTGAAAGTCAACTTCCTCAAGACAGAAATATAGAAATAGCCGATATTCTTGCTTCACCAGCTAATGAAGCTCGTGCTTTGCTTTCAGTAATTGGAGTAGATGTTTCTAAGTTTCCAGTTTTTCCCTCCGATGACGCTGCTGCTAAAAGAGACATTCCTTCTGATGAAGAGACAAAAAGATTACAATTACAGTATGATTTAATCAAACTTTATAGTACAAAAAGAGGCATGGCAGAAGCTGATTTGACAGAATTATATAAAAAAGCTCTTGATGCTGTTTCAAATGGATCCTCTGCTGATGCTGAAGCTGTTGCTTCTGAAATCGAATCAGTTGCCTCTGTTATGGAATCTCGGGGTATCTCTGCTGAAGCCTTGAGGTCTTTAGCTTCGAGGTTGCATCAGCTCTGATGCTGTTAAAACTTCGCCCGCCCACTTCCTTCAAGTCGTTGATGATGTTATTTTTTTCTTTGGAATTTACAATTTTCTTCTTTTTAACATTAACTAAGTTTGACTTTTGATTTTAATTTCACTTCCTCAAAAGTTTTTCTACTAGTATCTTGATTGATTGAATTCATAGATTTCTTTCTATCACACATTCATGTGTTGTAAAGTTTTGTTATTTGGAATTTGTCCAAAACAATATGCAGAGCACCTTAAGTCTCGAACTCCAACTTCCTTGTTGGACAGTAACAATAAATAAAATTGATAAACATAACTTGGGATTCCTTTTTTTGTCTCGAAACTCTCTTTTGCTAACTAAAAATTAATGTTGAGATCTCAATCTATCAATATTTCGAATGCAATTTTTCAAAACTTGCTGTATTCCCACTTTAGCTCTTCTAACTACTTACTTGTGCTGTCGCTCTTGAGAGCAGAAATCTCTTAAGTGTCATTCCTAAAGCTATGTGCTCTCTGATACTATGGAAGCCGTGTATCTTGCTATTGTATATTGTGAAGATCTTGTTTCTTAGCTTTAAAGAAGTGAACTCTGCTGGGGCCACCGCCATCGATGCCGATAAAGTTGTTGATGAGCTTAGTACTGTTGACTCCGTTTCAAAAGCTAATAGATTTTGTATTGCTGATTTGGTGAGTGGTATTGTCAGCTACGTTTTTTCTGCTACTAAGAAAAAGTGTTGAAAAGAACTCAAAAAACCGTAAAACTACAATATCTCAGTCAATTTTTATTTCCACTAAAAACAAACACCATATCCTTCTCAGGGATCTTATTAGTACTTACACAGCTATCAATTGTATTTTAGTATAAATTTTTTGAAAAAATCCAAGTAGTGTTATTTGATGAATTAAGAAGATAGAATATGCGGGGAAAGCGAACACGAAGGAGGTAGAAAAAGTAGCCACCATCACAGAAACCTCACATGTGGTAAATCTATGCTGTTTCAAAAATACTCCCCAAAAGAAGCCAAAAAAAATACAGGAATCAAAGAGTTTTAAAATGAAAGGAAAAGAAAAGGGGGTCTGGGACCCCGTTCGATCAGGTTAGGGCCGGCGATATCTCGACCACGACATGAGCTAGGGCAAAACCAAGACCACTATTCTATAAGAAACACGGTCGAACGAGTGCAATGAGCCAAATTAAAGAACAACTGACGGTTCTCAGACGTTGCTCAGGCCATATCTAGCAGAAATCAGAATTTCGCGTCCGATCAATGGTACTTAAGCTGCTAAGAGCCTGACCGAGTAGTGTAGTGGGAGACCATACGCGAAACTCAGGTGCTGTAGTCTATTTTTTTTGCTAAACTTTGCCTAAATAGGTAGAGATTCTTCTAAACTCTATTAAAAGCCGATAATATTATACTTGGTTTTTCTGGCATGCGGTTATAGGGTTGTAGTTGTACTAGGCATATGTATGGTATTTGGTATGCAACCAATTTATAAATAATCTTAGAATTTTATTTTTTGTTATAATGAGGTTTATTTTCAAAGCTTGCTTTTTCGCAAGAGTTGTTACTGCTTTATAAACTTGAATGAAATGTCATATACTGATTTTTTTGAAACCTTTTCTGTTATTCTTGTTGAATAATTTTTTCTCAAATCTTGATCAAATCTTTGTTACTATATTTTTCTTTCCCAAATTATAAGGTTATGCTATTTTTGTTACAGAAACACTGTAATCTTAATGTTGTGCTTGATCCTTCCTACTGATTACAACTTTACAAAACAACAATAGATTTCAGTCAAATTTATTTATGTAAGAACCCACTTTTTAACAACTAAAACGTTGAAACCTAAGT
>JBAKFZ010000209.1:0-22609 GCA_037355385.1 Saccharomycopsis sp. FM-2023a
CATTTCTCGTTTTTTGTTTTTTATAATATTTTATGTTATTTTTAAGTAACACTTTGTACAATTAACCTCATTTTGTTTATTTTTTTATAAAATTCTCAAAATAAAATATGAAATCAACGTTTGAAATTGTTGAAAAATCCTCGAACTGGTTTTTGTTGTTTTCGATAAAATCATTTTTTAAGTAATAGATCAAATTTTTTTCATTCAAATTTTTATAAAATTCTAATTTATTTTTATGTTTTTTGTCAATTATTAAATCATCTTTTATGTATTTTTTCAAAAAGGGGATTTTAACTTTTTCGAAAAACTCGTCTTCATCGAGGTTATCAAAAACATTATTCACTAAATTTTTAAAATATTTATTGACTTCAATTTCTAAAGTTTTTGGTTTCAAAGTCCCGCTAACAATAGAAATTTGAATCCCAGTTATGCTACTGTAACTTCGTAAACTTGGTAAGATAGCATAACCTAACTGTTTTTTAGTTCTTAGTTCATCAATCACATCGTTCTCCAAGTAACTCAACAATAATTTTGCAAATGATCTAACTTTATAATTATTTTTCGAACCAAATTGTATAAAATAAACTAAACAATTTGTAAAATCATTTGAGTTTGCTTCATAATAATAGTTTTTCCCGTTTTTTATATAATAAGATTTTAATAATGATAAATCCAATCTAACAGAGGGGCATGACATATGATTAGTTAGTTTATTTATTTCTTCGTTGATTTTTGAAATTATTGAACAATTAACATCACCTTGAATAAAAAGATTCAAAAACAAGAAATTTTGAGATTTATTGAAAAATAAATCAATGCAATCAGTCAAATCTTCGATTAAATGATCTTCTAATTCTTTCAAATAATCATCCAAGTTAAAAGAATTTTCTTCTAATAAAACAACGGTTCCAGCATTGGCGAATTCTAAAGAACTTTTCTTTGATAAACCCTTAAAAAATTCCTTGATTTTCAATCTTCCTTTAAAATAATGTTTTTCGTCAATATTTAAATTTTCTCTTAAATCAATTAATTCCATTAGAACTTTTTTCAACAAAATCATGATTTTATTATTATAACCTCCTAAATTAACTCCAATTCTAAAATCATTCTTCTCAAGGCAATTCACATTCCAGTAAAAATCAAGAACTTCAGACTGGTATAAGGCTGGTAATAACCTGAATTTCAAAATTTCATTAAAAATTTGTAATGATAAGATTTGATTGATTGTTGGTTTTTTGATATTTGTACAAGTAATATCAAATGAAACAGATATTTTTTCATGAAACTTTATAGAATTCTCTTCCTTGTACCAGATTTGATAATTAGAAGATTTTTTGAATAATTTTGGTAGAATCTCATTAAATTTTGTGTTATTAAATCCCAATGAAGTTCTCAAAGAAGTTTGGAAGTTTTCTTGAAATTTTTCATAGATTTCTTTATAACTTTTCGAAAATTCAGGAATAAATTCATTAGTCAAAAATGGTATTTCAAATTCAATATCATCACATAGATCAATTTCATCAATACTAATTTTGTAAAAAGTATAATCAAATTCATAATAAGGATCTCTTATTGAATCAGTTTTATTAATAAGTAAATCGCTGTTCAAATCCTTTCCATAAATGACTAGATTAAAATTATTCAAATTCAAAAATTGTTTAACAAATTCATAGAATTCTAAAGTTTTAAAATCCCACCAATTTTGACAAATTAAGCTTTCCTTAAAGAAGCCAGGGAAATTTTTCAAATCAATCCACGAATTATTACCCCTGAGTAACCATTTTTGACCCATTAGTTTTAAATTCTCTTGCAAATTGTTTGAATAATTAGAAACTTCTTCCATTGGATTTAAATTTTTAGAAAAATTCAAGTAATTAACTAATTCAACAGAAGACAAGTCTGATAAATATTCTGAAAAACTCAAATTATTTTTCAAAAACTCTTCTTGATTACTAAATTTTAGAAAAGTGTTAAAAACAATATTCCAAAAAATATTTATAATTTCTTTAATCTTTTTAAATCCTAATTTTGTTAATGATAAATTAATTATAATGCATAAATTATCAGTAAACAAGTCAGATATGAAGGTTTCCAAATCATTTATATATCTTAGATTACTTAACTTGTCATGAAAAATTCCATTTTTTAAACTTTCATCACCAAAAATCTCCACAACTATTTGACAAAATAGTAGAATCTTTCGACTTTCATTGATATCATGATGGTAATAATTGATAGGAATCACAATTCTCAATATAAATTGATCATTATTATTTTCAATAAAAATTGCTTTATTCAATTGTCTTTTGCCAAATGGATTAGGTAAGTTTGAATATTCTTTTAAAGAATTTTGGAAATCATTTAATGATGAGTTGAAAGGCTCAATAGCTTGATTATCAAATTTAGATAACACCATTTTTTTGATCAAATTAATTGACTGAGGACTCTTAATCACCAATACCGCTTTATCAAATCCGTAATATTTTTCAAAGTAGTCAATCAACAATTTTTGTAAAGAATTACCTTTACTTTTTAATGTTTCGAAATTTCCAGTAGCAAATCTTCTAAATTTGTTATTTGGTTCGTTTGAACTTAGCAATCTCAAGCCATGGAACAATAGCTTGGATATACTGGTTTTGTTTCTAGTATGCTCATTATCAACGGCAATGATTTCTTTATTTATTAAGGAATTACTGAACAAAGGGTTTTGTAAGAAGTCGATCAAATTTCTCAAAGATTCATCCAAAACTTCAAATTCATTATTCAAACAATTCAATTGGTAATAAAAATTGGTCAACTCTCCTGTTGTGAAAGCATTCATTTGGCCATATTTGGTTGAAGTGATGATTTTTTGCAAATTATTGATCTCTGGATAATTCTTGGACCCCAACAACAACATATGTTCACACAAATGGGCCAAACCCGGCACGCTGTCCGGATCCTTGAAGGCTCCTGAGCAAATTGACAATGAGACTCCGGCTAACTCTTCAAGAGGATCAGAAATCAACAAACATAGCAAACCATTCTGCAATTGCAAGAAAGAATAAGTTCGATCACAAAGACTGGAGGGCAAAAAAAGCTCATGATCAAAATGCTTCACACTCTCTTTCATCCTTCCTGTTGATTGTCAAGACATTTTGGAGTTTCAATGGAGGATTTTGTGGAGGTTTTATAAATCTGACACTCGGAACTGCCATTTTGGGTCGATTGAATGAGTTTACCGCTAACTGTCCATTTCCAACCAAATTTGAGTCTAAAGTGCCACTTAACACATTCACTGACACTTCTTTGTCCTTCAATTAATTTGTCATCAATTTTAGCAAAATTACTGACTTTTGGGATGATGAAAACCAACTTGTTAGCAAAATCTGCCTTGTCAAAAAGCTCATCGCAAAAAATAAAAAAAAATTTCAAAGTAAACCTTCAAAAAAGGGCAACATCACATCACCAACCATGGAGTCCTCCAAAATGTAAGGTTAATGTTGTTTTGAAAAGGTATATATGACCACCTGCTAACGTTTCTAGTCTTATTTTGAATCCTTTAGTGGATAAGTTTGCCTCAGTATTGAAAAAAACCAACCTGATCAATAAATCTAATGGTCCTTTTGATGCAATTTTTTATTTGGGAGACTCAATCCCTAAAAATTTACAAGAAGTAGAATTCAGACTAGACTGCCCCACGTACGCTTTTGAAGGGCTGGAAAGTCTTAAAGAAGTGGAATCAAGTAAAGTTGGAAATTTGAAAATTTTACCAAAAAATGGGGTTTTCACAATAAATGAATTATCTGTTGGTTATCTATCAGGTGCTGATAATGAAGCAAATATAGAATTATTTAATGATACTAAGATTGATATTTTATTTACTTACCAATGGCCTCATGCATTTTCAAAATCTCATTATTTGAATGCTACAATTTTCAATGAACTGATTGATGAAATCATTTTGAAAACCCAGCCAAAATACATTTTCAGTTGTGGTAAAAAAGGAGGAATTCATTTTGAGTCATGTTTTAAATGGAAAGAATCAAAAAGTTTTACTAGGTTCATCAGTTTGGGAGAATATAAAAGCGACAAAAGATGGTTCTATGCTTTTAATATCTCCAAAACTTCAGTTCCACCAACTGAATTCGAAGAAAATCCATTTGAAATGGTTGATAGTAAAAAACGAAGTAGCAGTGAAATTGAGAAGGAACCCAAGGAAAAGAAGAGGAAGATTGTTGCTGTGGAAGATTGTTTTTTCTGTTTATCGAATCCTAAAGTTGAAACTCATATGGTTATTTCAATAGGTAATGAGTCATATTTAACCATTGCAAAGGGACCTTTAACTACACCACAAAAGTTCAAAAACAAACCAATATCTGGTCATTGTTTACTTATACCAATTAATCATATTTCAAATGTTGACCCAATCCAAAAATTTATGAAAATCGATGACAATGATTTAATCAAGGAATTTAATAAATATCAAACATCATTGAAGTTTTTCTTTGAGAAAGAATTTGAAATGGGGTTTTGCCAATTCGAAATCAATACTAAAAAGTCAGTTCATTATCATCAACAAATTATTCCAATCAACCAATTTGTTTCAATCAAAAAATTTGAGAAAAGCTTAATTTTTTGGCAGGATAAAAATAATGAAAAGAATGAAAATGATACAAAAAGTGACTTAGATTTCAAAATTTTCAAAAAATTGGAGACTGGTAAATATGATGAAGATGAATTGCTGAAATTTTTTGGTGATGATAATAAAGAATATGTTTCTATTGAGTTATCAATCAAAAACTTAGATAACAATAAAGAAAAAGAAGATTTTTTATTTGTCACACTAGTAGATTCGAGCAAGTATATTGATTTGCAGTTTCCAAGAAAATTGTTGGCAAACTTTTTAAATTTGAAGAAAAGGTCATTTTGGAATAAATGTGTTCAACCAAAAGAATTGGAAAGTTTGGAAACTGAATTGTTTCAAAAAAATTACAAACCGTACGATTTCACAACATAAAATGAAAGCAAATTTTATCATCCAGTCAAATTTAGGTTTACTTGTTCTTACTCTTTGTTCTTATTCTTTAACAACTTAATGTATTGTAATATTCATGTTCTACAAACAATATTAGAGGTGCTTGAACCTATATCAAAGAATCTTGGATGATTTAAAAGTGCTGAACTTCATAGTTTCTGAAAAAGCGACACAACCTTAACAACTTTGGTTGGCTAATAATATTGGGGTTTACAGAACTAGCTTGAGCGAATGAAGTCAAAAATTAGATTGTGTTGTATTTAGCTAGATTTTTAGAATCCTTTTTATACTTTGTTGAGGTGCCATCAGCCTCTTGTTATTAATCATAGAAGAATCTGTTAGGTGAATATGATTCAGTCTTGTAAGCAACTAGTTCTTGGTTCTGAGTTTTGCTCTCCTCAAAGTAAACAAATCTCTCTCTCCTTTTTGTGTCAAATTTTTAGGGCATACCACATGATCACTCTTTACAGTGGACACTTCAGGTTATCATTAGCCCTCATGGTTGACGGTTATATCAAGGTTACTTCTTCCTCAAATATCGATGTCACGTCTTCTTTTGGTACCAGAAAACATTGCTTAGGATCCCCTCGAAATTGATATTTCCACCCTGAATTTTAGATCTCAGAAAATAATCCCAGGGAGACCATCTTTTCTCAGCTCAGCTGGTTTTGAAGTTTTGTTGATACAAATCGTATGAGGTGAAAGAGAAATGTTCGATTATTTTGAGAATATTTTTTCGTTTTACAAAAGGTGTTCTTTAGCTTTCGCAAACAGAGGATTTTTGTCATTTCAATGAATAAATTCATATGCAAATCCAAAGGAAATTATTGAGGTTTTTGCACTAAATTTAGGAGATACGCTAAACGTAAACTTATTGAATGTTTATAAGCTCTCTATCTTAGAATTCCTCAAAATCTTAAGGGATTATAAATGTATTTGAAAGGGAAAAAGCCTTGCCATACCTGTTTCCAAACAGTGATACTGCTCACTTTTCACTTTAAATTATGAGAAAGACAGATCAAGTGGCACGTCCTTGGAATTTGACACAAAGAAGTTTCTTTATCTTGACATGAACAACACTTCACACAAACGACCAGTTGCATACAGCTCAAGCTATTATTTAATTAGACACCCCCTCTTAATTTTATAAACAAGAAGCTAATAAGTGCCCAGTTAACTATCAAATGGGTCTAGATGGAGTGGCTACAAAACTGATTTTATAAATAATACAATAAATAGTGTTTCGAAAAGCTCCATAGTAGTTATTCCTTCTACGGCTGATTTAGTTGTGTTACAAGTTGATTCAAAAAATTTTAGGGGTCTACACGATTCCTATTTTTTATCAAAGAAAACAACTTTATTTATCGTTACCCAATATGATTTCTGCAGTCAATTGGAGCAAAATACTTAGATTTTTCTGAAATGATGCAAAAAAAGGGTCTACAAAAAGTAATATATTGCACACAAAAGTATATCCATAGCTTGTAGTGGGGCATTGAACTCCCTTCAAGTATCATGGTGGGGTATTGATTTATTAAAGAATATTGGTTATTCGGGGGTTTGTTTGCATTATTTCAGAGGTACATTGGGGAGTAACACTGAAGTACGAATGTATCTTTCCATTTTTACAGGTGATTTACAATATTGTATTATCGCAAGGTTTAAAAAAATTGAAAGAAATAGTTTTAGTTACAATTATTCAAAATTTTGCAATATAGAAAGAGTCCCAAATGAAAATGAATGCCTTCATATCTTTTGATACTTGTCAAATTAAAAACAATAAAATAAATTCCCATCTTTAAAAGCTTTTTGCGAGAACGGTTTTCCAACTTTAAAAAAAAAATTTTGCTGATTGGCAGACATGAAGGAAATACATTAATCAATTGGTATTAATTGAGTAGGGAAAATTGACAATTTTAAATAGGTTCAAGAAATATACACATGCAAGTTTTTATGTTTCTGTCTTCGATACTACGGAGCGCTTCCCTTGTTTCCAGATGGTGAGTCATTGTTAGTTCCAATCAAAAGTCAAATTTCAAATTTTAAATTTAGGTTCAGGGAACAATACCAACTAGGTTTAATGAGATTTCTTATTTTTTCACTAAATACAACAAATATCAAAAAACTAGCATTTTGAAGAATCTCCACATGAACAATATCAAATAAAGCTTAGTATATCAAGTAGTTTCGGGTTATTTCATATAATTTCTTTTGTATAGTTTTCGTCAATTTTAGCTGCTTCCCAAAGTGAAGCGACTAGAAAAGAAAGCTCATGTTGAATTGGTATTGTCACATAACAACTTCAAAACTCTTTATAAAATGTTCCAGGGAGCTGAAAATGATTTAATGTCTCTTTAGCTCCCGGGGTATTCATTAATAAGTGGCACAAAAAGGGTTTATTTATAAAGTTAAATTTTTAAGAAAGAAATCAAAAAATGCAGCAGCGCTTACGCTGGGGAAGATGGAAAATATACCAAACAAATATGGTAAAGAACGAATAGAAAATAGTCATGAACACCTTACAATCACAACTGTTATATTATCAGAGATAATATTGCTCAGAAATGAAGTTCTTTGTGGTTTTATGCACAATTTTATTTTTCAAATCTCAACATCGCAGCGCTTAATTCTACGGTACTGTGCCAAATACTCAAAAACAACCCTGGAATAGCCCCAGAATAGGGTAGAACATTGTACACAGGTACTTTTTCATAGTTTGTAGTGGGGCGTTCAGTTTCTGCGGAGTTCAAGGAGAGGCAATAATAGGTTATTCAAAACTAGTAATGTACATAAAAGTTTTTTTAGGAATCATGGTGGGGCTTTAAGTTCCCTCAAAACATTGGTCACTAAGGGTTACTTTACATTTGTTAGGGATCTTTTAACTAATTACGACTTTATCTTTCAGAACGCTTTTTTAGTGTAACAGAACAGAACATTTGAAAGATATTTATTAACCAGAATAGTAAGCATCTAGCAACAACTTTTATAATCAGAACTTTGACTTTTGAGTATGCTAAAATTAAAATTAATAGCGATGGTAAAGAATACCTGTCCAGAAATAACATTTCTCACTTTTGTCACAAAAGAAATGATTTCAGAATCATCACTGGATCAAAATTAAAATTTAACTTGAACTTCAAAATCATTAATTCAACTTTGAGAAACATACAGTTTCTACCGAAAGTTATTTGTTAACCTCAGCGAAATCTGAGTGAACGAAAATGTTTACTCTCAGTTGCTTTCAAAATAGTCTGTTGATGAAATTCTCTACACGTGATCAACTTTTTTATTTATTTTACGCGATGAGATTTTGAATTTTTTTTTTCAAATATTTCACAGTTGATTCAAACAAGACTATAAAGTTTTCATTAATTAATTATAATCACAAGATGGCAACTGAAAACGTTCCTGCTTGGAAAAGACTTGGTTTAAAATTGAAAAAAACTGTTAGCGAGGATCCATTAGCGTTGCCTACTCATATTGTTGATACCAACATTAGTAACAAGCAAAAAAAGACCCTTAAAAAACGTAATAGAGAAGAGCAAGACAATAAAACAACAAAGAATAAAAAACCGCCAAAAAGAAAGAAGTTGCCAAAAAACGAACGCCCTCCACCGCCAGAAAAAGATCAATTAAGATACTTGAAATTGTTTAAGGATGATAAAGATTCTTGGAAATTCTCGAAACAAAAACAAAATTGGATCATTAAAAACATGTTGGATGTAGTTAAAGAAGAAGATTATAGAGATTACTTGATTCACTATATCAAATCAATTCAAGGCGGGTCAAAAATTAGAGTTGAAAGAGAATTAAAAGAAGTGATCGAAAAGTGGAATGTTCTTGCTGATTCTGTCGAAGTCGAAAAAGAAAAAGAAGAAGAGAAAGAAGATGTTAGTAAAGAAGAAAAGAATGAAGATTCAAAGGAAGAAAGTAATAAAGAAGGGGAAAAATCCGAGAAAAAGAAAAATAGTAAACAAGAAGAAAAATCAATTGTAACTGTCGATCAAGCAACCAGTGCTCAATTATTGATCAAAGAAATTTTTAATGAAAAGATTTTGTTATCTACAATTGATAAAGAGTACTTCAAATCAAATGATGATAAAGAAAAATTAACAGCATTAGATAAAGCGAGCAATCGGTAACATACTGAATAATAGAATTGGGATTGGTGCAGAACAAGTTGATGGGTCTATTGACAGTTATAATAACAGAAAATGCGATGAAAAGAGTAATAATAACGAAACAGTTGACGATGAAGGTAATCTTGATGAAAGCAGCAATAAAGAGAATAGTTTTAAGTGTGATAAACAAAAAGAAATGTCAGAAGAAGAAGAAGAAGAAGAAGAAGGAAAGCAAAATAGTAGTGCTGATGATACAGTTGCAGGATACTTGGCAGCTATTCTCAGAGGTGAAAAAGTAAATTGTGCTTCTGCAAATTATAAAGAAGAGCTTGAAGATTACATCACACCCACGCCTTCACCTGTACTCAAAAATGAAAGTAGTGATGAGGACAGTGGGCCGGAAGAGGAGTCCGCGATCAATAGTGGGGATATGAGGCCTGAAAAAGATGAAATTGTGAAAGAAGGAGAAAGTTTGGGAGTTTATGAGGGTTTGCAGTATTATTCTTCCGATGAAGAGGAAAAATATTTTGATGCTGATGAAAATAATGACTACGGAGAAAATTTTCAGGAAGACTGTGATGATAATTATCAGGAAGACTATGAGGAATATGGCGGCTACCAGAATGCCCGACCTTATGATGATTATGACAGTGATTGTTCTTTTAATAATATTGTGATAGAAGAAGTAGAAGTATTTGATTATGTGTGAATGTACCGCGTTTGGCAATTTTTTTATGTAAGCGGCCATGGAAAACATTGGAAAAAAACCCAAAAGATTCGGGAAGCTATATAATGAATGGGAAATTCCTCAATAATTTTCACCGACCAAATTTGGTAAAATTAGTATTTACTAAGATAAGTCTTTCGTTGGTGTATCTTGTGTTGAAACCAATCAACTAAGTTCGTCATAGTACAACCCCTCTATATTTATGTTCGGGTATAGCAATTTGATAACCTGGTTACGTCCTTGAACTGTTCCTCTTTATCAAACTAAACTAAATTCAAATTTGGGTATTTTCCAATATTAAATTATTATTTCATTCAACAGATTGATTATTTCCTTAATTTCTCTCTATACCTATTTTTTCACAATTTATTAAATTTGTATTCTCTCAACTTAAGTTTTTGATCCAAAAATGGCCCTTAATGAAGAATACTACACAATGTTAGGAGTTCATGAGTTTGCTTCTTCAGAAGAAATCAAAAAAGCTTATCGATTAAAAGCATTACAATATCATCCTGATAAAAATCAGCATTCTGATGATTCTACAGAGAAATTCAAACAACTAACAAAAGTTTATGAAGTGTTGTCCGATAGTGCTAAAAGAAGAATTTATGACCAATATGGCGAGGAAGGTTTAGGAAGGTTAGAAGTGAAAAAGAATAATACCAATAATAAAAATCAAAATACAAGAACAACTACTACTACAACCACCACAACCACCACTTTTTACCACAGTAATAAAAACAACAATAATCAAAATCTAAATAACAATAGTAATAGTAATCTTGATAACATTAATAATGTTAACAATACTAATAGTTTAAACAACAATAACCCTCAAGGTTTGTTCAATGAAATGATGAATAATTATAGCAAGATTGTGGATCCCAGTAATGAATCTTTTTATCAACAAAAAAAAAATGTTCAAAGTCAAAATATAGCTATCAATGAAGATTCTAAACCCCCAAATAACAGTAATAACGGTGGTGTGCGAAGAGGTCCAGATATTAGTTATGATCTAAATTGTACATTGGAAGAATTATATCATGGTAAAGTTTCTAAGTTAATGTTTTTTAGAAAAGTTCCATGCTCCTCATGTAACTCTACTGGGGTTAATCCACAAATTATAAATGTTTTTCTTTTAAGATGTCAATCTTGTCAAGGTAAAGGTTACACTCCTTCAAATAGAGACATGTTTGGTAGACGTGTGAGTCAGATTAATAATGTGACTTGTGGGGGTTGTAATGGGAATGGAGTTAACTTACAAAAATTTAATGAAGTTTTAACTAATGCTCTAAACTCTTGTGGAGGTGATGTGAGTACTTTTAAATGTACTAGTTGTAAAGGTAATAGATTTTTGGAAATGAAAAAAATCTTAAATATAACAATTCCTCCAGGTACAAAAAACAAAGATTCAATTATATTTAGAAATGAGGCTAATTCATATATTGTTAATGATAAAAAAGTTGAAGAAGATAAAAAGAATTTTGCCAACGATATTTTGTCTTCAAATTTTGATTTTAAATCAATATTCAATTCTCAAAATACGGTTATTCCCGGTGATATTAAAGTTTGCGTTTGTGAAACTGATCATTCACAATACACCAGAAAGAATGATGATTTATTGATGATTCAAAAGGTTGATTTATTAACATCATTAGCGGGAGGTAGTTTTAATTTTAAATTTTTGAATAATAAAATTATTCAATGCGAATTGACTAACGATAACGGAGAGATTATTAGACCAGGAAGCATGAAAGTCATCAAAAATTATGGAATGCCAAAGGCCAATAATCAATTTGGAGATTTATTCATTAAATTTGAAATCGAATTTCCTAAAAAAGGTTCATTAGATAATGAAAAATTAAAATATCTTGAATTAGCTTTACCGGAAAGAAATTCTGAAAAATATCATAATCATCAACATTTAAGTTATAAACAATTAGAAAATCTTTCATCATCTTCATCTTCATCAGACGCTGAAGATATTTCAATTAAAGAAGAAGAAAAAGATTCACTTGTTGAAAAAGTTGATTTGGTTGATATTGATGAGAAAAGATTCAATCAATACAGGGATAGTGATATTGAGTTAGTACATAAAAAAGCTAAACATCACTAAAATTAGAAAAGAAAAAAAAAATCGAAAGAATGTTATGGTTCTTTTTTGTATTATACTTTAAAATTATTATTGGTTCAAAAATTTTAATAATTTATTCACCAATCATTGTCATTTTTTGTTTTCTTTAATTGACTAATTAAATTTAATTAGTATTGTATCTATGGGTTTATATATTTTTGTCATCAACTAACTATTTATTGTTTATGTCAATAGATGATTTATTTGACGATTTTTGTAGGTTGTTAGTATTGTATGTTGAATTTTTTATTGTAGGGCAACCCCAAAAATAATTTTTTGGCCTCTCCAAGTTTATTCCAATCTTATGGATCCATTAAAATTGATGAAAATTGTTTGATCAGTTATACAACTGATTATTTATTGATTATCAAATCATAACACCGATGTTTAAGATAACTAACAATAGTGTGAAGATATCCAATATTAAACCATCAGGTCTTTCAATTGGGAGATTTGAATCAACAATGACTAATCCTTCAATATCTAATAAAAAAAAATTAACCCCCTCACAAAAGAAGAAACAAGCTGCTTTATTAGCGAAATCAAGTATATCTGATATTTTTGATTTTTTATCACATAATACTCAAGAAGAATTAAATGCTGATGAAGAATATGATATTGAGAGTGTTTTAAAAAATCCCAAAAATTTCAAAAAAAATTCATATAACCAACAGCAATCAATAATTCAACATCTTGATGATGAATATAAATTAAGCGATTGGAAAAATATGCCTTTAGATGTTAAAAGAGGCTATTATTTTATTTCTTATGGTAATTGGGGGCCAAGAAAATCATTTAAAGATCCCATTATGAAGAATTATTTCCCAGAAGATTCACCATTTACATTCAAATCATCTCCAACAATTAGAAGAAAAGTTAAAAAACTACCTAAAATCAATTTAATGTTAGTCACTCCAGAAAGAGAAAAAATATTTAACGACTCAGTTAAAAAATTAGATCCTATGAGTCAATTAGTGGTAATATTTGTGATATTAGTTACGATTGGAGCGGTTATTCAAGATAAATTCCACTCAGATAATAAGGATAAAAAAGAAGAAGTTTTGGAAGATTTAAAATTGTTAGAATTGGTTGAAAAAAATAAATTAGAAGATGAACAAAAAAAGAAACAAGAGACATTACTAATTCCAGAAACTCAAGAAAAAAAGTCAGAACCAAAACAAAACAATAGATGGTACTATCTTTGGTTGTATTAATTTGTAAATAGAATATAAATGTAAATATTTTAAGTTTCGTTATTCAATCAATTGTTTAATTTCCATTTTGTAAATAGTAAGTTAGTAATCATGTGCGCAAAACATCAACATTTTGAAATTAAATTCCCAAATTTTGCCACCTCAAAACTTAAACCTTTTGCACAACTTTTGAATTTCATACCAACTATTCAATTTCTATTTTTATCAACTGTTCCTGTCGCTTCTGACTCATACCATTCGTCTTCTTTGTTGCTATTTGTCTCATTAATACTGGGGACAATTTTTATTCTAGTTTTAATAAGTCTTTTTTTTTAATCATCTGAAAGAAATCTTTAATTTCTTCTTAATTGAAATTTCATTAGCTTCAAAAAATATCAGTTTTAAGTTTGTCTTAAACTTGCTTAATCCTTAAAATATCAAATTAATCATAAACAATAATACAATATGTCCACCTCTGCTAGAAGAAGATTAATGCGAGACTTTAAGGTATGTTTATTAATGTTATCTTTGGATCAATGATCCAAGAAATGGGATTACTAACATGATTATAGAGAATGCAACTGGATGCTCCAGCAGGTTTGAGTGCTTCTCCATTACCTGACAATGTTCTTGTGTGGTAAGTATGGCTCGATTATATTGAAATGATTTTGACTAACAAGTACTAACCTTTTTAGGAATGCGGTTATTATTGGACCATCAGATACTCCATTTGAAGATGGAACATTTAAACTTAAACTTACATTTGATGAACAATATCCAAATAAACCGCCATCGGTTAAATTTCTTAGTAAAATGTTTCATCCGAATGTTTATGCTTCAGGAGAATTGTGTTTAGATATTTTACAGAATCGTTGGTCTCCCACTTATGATGTTGCTTCAATCTTAACTTCAGTTCAATCTTTATTGAATGATCCAAATATTGCTAGTCCTGCAAACGTGGAGGCTGCCAATTTATATAAAGATCATAGATCTCAATATATTCAAAGAGTTAAAGAAACCGTTGAAGAAAGTTGGGAAGATGATTTTGATTAATTAAATTATATTAATTTTTAGTTGACAGTTGAAGTTTTCAATTCTTTTATCAGTATATTTTGTACATTAACATTTTTAAGAAACCTTTAAACCATGATTTATAGTTTGGAATCCATATATTTCCTCAGCATAGTTAAACACTGGTTGTAAATCTTTCAAGTTATTAATCAAATTTATCACCTAAATATTCAATTCTTGATAACATTGACCCGAACTGATGGTACATGAGTCAATTTTTTTTTGAGAGATTTTCAATCAAGAAATTGATTTTTGTGAAGAAAGAAAGACCTTAAATCTCGTTCAAATATTCATGATAATGAGAAGGCTTCTTCCTTCAACAAGAGTTGATTCTCAATTAATTAAAAGAGGCATTCATAACATTATCACTACTACCAATTCTCAAGCAACTTTAAAACATGATTTAAAATACTTATTTTCTAGACCACCAATAAATAACTCAAAAATCGAACTTGAAGGATGGATTAAATCAGTTAGAATTCTTAAAAAAATGGCATTTGTTGATTTATCGGATGGTACAATCGAAAAATCTATAATGTTAGTTATGAAAAATCCAGAAGAAGCCAAATCTTTGAAAACTGGTCAAAGTATCAAAATTAAAGGTAACTGGGAAAAATCAGTCAAAAATCAGGAATATGAAATCAAAATTGACAATTTGGAAATAATTGGAAACGTTGAAGATAATTATCCTTTACAGAAAAAGTTCCATTCAAAAGAATTCATTAGATCATTACCAATTTTAAAATTTAATACGAATACTTTATCATCAGTAATGAGAACTAGATCATTTTTGGATTATAAGTTGAATGATTTCTTCTCCAAAGAAGGTTTCATTAAGACTAATCCACCATTGATTACAAGTAGTGATTGCGAAGGAGCCGGGGAATTGTTTAATATTGAAAGTAATTCAAGTTTAGATAAACAAAATGATAACAGTAATTTCTTTTTTAATAAAAAAACTTATTTGACAGTTTCAACTCAATTACATTTAGAGATTTTAGCCCAATCGTTAAATAAAGTATGGACTTTATCGCCATGTTTTAGAGCAGAAGAAAGTGATACCAATAGACATCTTAGTGAATTCTGGATGCTTGAAGCAGAAATTTCATTTATTAATGATGTTAATCAATTAACAAATTTTTCAGAAAAAATGTTAAAATATTTGATTAAAAGTATTTTAAACAACGAAAATGGCTCATTAGATAACTTAATTAAAAATAAAAGAACAAAAGAAGATTTAGTAGAGATCGAAAATCGTTTAAAAATTCTAGAAAATTTTGGTAAAAATTGGTATCAAATCACTTATCATGAAGCAATCAAATTATTACAGGAGTCAACGAAAAAAGATTGGGTTCATTTACCGCCAATTTTAGGTAACTCATTATCAACGGAGCATGAAAAATATTTAACTGATGAAATTTTTAAATCTCCAGTTTTTGTTATTAATTATCCAAAAGATGAAAAAGCATTTTATATGAAATCTAATAATGATATTGAAAATACTGTGGCTTGTTATGACTTATTATTCCCAGTTATGGGAGAATTAATTGGAGGATCATTGAGAGAATCTAGTTATGAAATCTTATTAAATGAAGTGAAAAGAAGAAAAATGAAAGTTGAAGATATTGAATGGTATTTGAATTTAAGGAAAAACGGTTCAGTTCCTCATGGTGGGTTTGGAATGGGATTTGAAAGATTAGTAATGTATCTTTGTAATTTGGATAATATTAAGGATGCTATAATGTTATCTAGATCAGTGGGAAACTGTCAATGTTGAACTTATAAATTGAATGGATCCTATAAATGTTACTAGTTTAATGAAATTTTATGAAAATGAACTATTTATCTATAAATTTAATAAAATTATTCAAAGATGTATTAATCCAATCAAAAGTAAACTACAATAATTAAGAATAATTAACAAATATATTAAATCATATTATACACGACAATATTGAATTTAAAATTCAAACAAAAGTCCCGAGATTTCTATGAAAGAAACAATTAAGCAAAGAAATTTTTTATAGCAACGAACAAATAAAAAGATTAACAAATAGAAATTTATTTGAATCTTAGGTATTGAGAATAAAAGGTATTAATTGAAAATGCAAAGAACAAAAAATTAATCTGATATTAAAATATCATTTTAGAAAAGAATGCAAAAGATAGGAAGTTAATAATGGAGTTGATATTTGTTAAAAGATGGGTAGAAAAACAATCTAAGTATCAAACTTATAAAGCTAAGATAGCAGCACCAATTAAAGCAGCAGCTCCAATGAAACCGTTGTTGTTCAAGACATTACCGGCACCAGTAGCAATAGAGACAGCTGGGGCAGTGGTGTTAGAGGTGATGTTGGAAGTGACATTGGAAGCTGGAGCAGCAGTGGTACTGTTGGTGTATGGACAACTAGTAGCGGACTCGGCACAAGAATAGACAGTAGCTTCAACAGTGGCTTCAGCAATACTGACAGTGACGGTAGAGACAGCAGAGGCAACAGAGGCGATTAAAAGAGTGGCGATAGTTTGGAATTGCATTTTTAAAATAAGCGAGTGAATAATTGTTGTTAAAGCGAATGTGGTTGTCTTTGGAATAAAAGATAAAGAAAAAGGAAGAATGTTGGGATATGGAATGGGATCAAGAGCAGTATTTATAATCTTCAGATCAGACTGGTCCAGATTAGGGATTGGGAAAGTGTGTTTTAGTGAAATTTGAAACCTAGCTTATAATGTCGATCCTAATTTATTATTTATTGATCTGACACTTCATGGATAGTTTTTACAAAAAAGCGCGATTTTCTCGATCATTTTACACATAACCTTATATTTTATTTATATTGACAGTGTCCTAAGAACTCAGAGATTCTAATGAACAGAATTTTAATGTAGTATTATCATTTTAACTCTGTTCATAATCAAGGTTATGATTTACCAGTAAATCTAGGTTTGTGAACACTGCATAAGTCGCTATTATGAAAATTGGCCAGAACTTTATCCAAGACCTATTGTATTGTATACTAAGCTAAAAAAATACTATTAGAGATCGCGAATTAGAATAGGAGTTTTTACTCCCACGAACAACAAAACCCCCTTTTTATGATTGTCAAACTTGAGTTCATCATTTAAGAGTAACTCAAACATCCAATTGAATATAAAATGATATATCGTTATAGTTTTTGAAAAAATTATGAAAATCATTACTTCATCTGCCCAATCGGGCAGGTTGCCCTTTCCGTATTGGGCCACCCCAATAGCGGCGCGTAAAATCCAGCGGTTCAGGGTCCTATTTAGGAAGCTAGGGTTTTGGTAAATTTATAAAATCGTTGAAATGTCAACAACTAATTGATAATATTACTAATTGATGAGTTTGAATCTTTGATGATTTCATTTTATTAGAATTTTTCCTTTTTTTTCAGTTTCAGTAATGAGTTTTTCCTTAGTTAATTATGTCTTGTAAATTGATCATCAGATTATCGTTTTTTTGATGGTCAACATTTTATTTTTTTTTCTATATTATTGTTGATTAAAAATAGATCTTCTCTTTATCTGTTTGTATATTCACTTTGAAGGAGGCGATGTTTGTTTGTTTACGTATTTCACAAAACTTTTGAACTTTTCCAAACAATTTTATTTTACGACACTATTGTTGTTTTGAATTTGATTATTCTTCTTGGCTGTGTTGGGTGACTATGACATTTTTTGATCAATACTGATGATTGAAACTGTTACATACTACTTTGAAAAATTACAAAATCGCAATAACTTTATTTATTAAGGGCAAATTTAATACATTACAAAAATATAATATCATCATAATCATTTAATTATATAGTCAAGACCATCTTTGAATGACCACTGAGCGAACAAGTTTTGCATCTTCAATTGAAATTTCTTTATCAGTAATTGGTTTAACTGGGTAACTTAAAGATAAATAATAATCCCTATTTTCTTCTTTACCGCCCCCATACTTAAACATTGAATCAACAAAATCAAAAACTTGTTGAACTGGTCCTTTTTTCAACACCACCACTTTCAATTTTCTACCATCAGCAAATCTAACTTGAATTGTGGTTTGTTTATCATCTTCGATATTTGGATCACTTGGTTCCAAGGTTTTTCTACTTTCAACAGTTGGTTCATTATCAATAATTGGTTCAGTAACAATTTCTCCTGGAACTGGTGATCCTAATCTATGACCAGATCCTGAGAATTTTGCAAGATTTTTTGGTGGTTTGTAATTTTCATTTTCTTTATTTCTAACATTAATATCCACTCTTTGACCTGGTAAAACATTAAATAATAATAATGGAGCACTACCATTTTTCATTTGTTCCATATATTTAACATTTTGTGGATCACTATATGGAAATAATTCTCCATCATCAATTGTAAAACCATTTTTCCAAAAAGTACAAGTTCTGGTAATTCTTTCAGGAATTCTCTCATTTGGATTATTTATCACTTCACTGGGAGTATCTTCCGTACCTAATCTATAACCACTACCTTTAAAATGACTTAATTGAAAATCTTCTTCATCATCTTCATCATTGTTATTAATATCTGGTCTTTCACCATTTCTTGCAGCTTGTGCTAATAGTTCTCTTAAAATTCTTTGAGGATTATTATCTCTAGAATCTGGTGGTTTTTCAACTTCAAGTCCTGATCTTTCACCTCCAGTAAAAAAATTTTTCTCTTCATCACTATCACTTTCATGATTATTATTTTTATTTTGTAAATCACGAAATGATTTGAATTTATTATTGTTATTAATATTATTAGACATTTTTGATTTCTCGTTAATATTAACTAATAATCGAGTTTGTTTATCGAGAATTGAATTGAATTGATCAAAAATTATTCAAATTAAATGATTGATTGATTAATTTCTTTTAATTTCAAAAAGACAAATTTTTGCCATCCATCGTTGCTTTACTCAAAATTCACTATTTTTTTTGCCCTATTAAATCACGTGTTTGTTCACGTGTTCAAGAGTTTTTTATGTGGGGAGATCATTACAACTTGTAGAGTATTTACTTTTATTGATTTTCATTTAATTAATTACTTATTTAATTAATATTTCTTAGATACATTTATCATAATTTTGAAAATTCATTGGTATCATATAATTTTTGGAAGGTTTGTTTATATCTTTTAATTCCTTGAATTCTTTGTAATTTCAAAGTTGGAGTTAAAACCCCATTTTTGATATTTAACGGATAAAAATCAAAATAAATGTTACCTAATAGTTCATATTTTGCAAATTTGATTCCATCATCTTTTTTAACTAATTGATTAACTAGTCTAACTAATTGACTTTGCAAAGGTTGAGAATTTAATTTTTTTATAACTTTTTTGATTTGAATTGATTGAATTTCAACTAATTCAATTTCTTGAGCATCAGAGATTTGTTTTTGAGTTAATGATGATTCAAAATCTTTAATTAATTCAATTAAATCATTAGGAATTGATAAATTATTTGCAATCAAAACATTTAATAATTCAGGAATAACAATTCCAACAATTCCAACTGGATAATCTTTATCACCATAACCATGAATAAAACATTGATTTACCCAAGAAATGTTATTTAAATAACCGTTTTCAATTCTTTCCGGTGATAAAAATTCTCCTTGGGATAATTTAAAGAAATTTTTAACTCTATCAATAATAAATAACTTACCATCAATAATTTCACAAATATCTCCAGTTCTATACCATTTTTTACCATGTTCATCGACTTCAAAAGATTTTGCAGTCAATTCTTTGGCGAATACATATTTTTCAAAAACTTGTGGACCAGAAAATAAAACTTCTCCTTGATTTTTTTTTGAAAAATAATTTAATTCTGGTAAATCTTTTAATTTTAAATCAATTGTAACTCCTGTGACTCCTGAACAAGAAACCAAAGATTTTTTACCATCAATAATTAATTCTTGACCAGTATTATTGATTCTATCTCTAAATGGATATTCTGCTGTACAAGCACTTGTGACTTCACTTGCTCCATAATTTTGAATAAATCCCAAATTTAAAACTGTACAAAGAAAAGTTTCAGTTATTAAAGAAATCGGGGCACTTGCACTCAAGCAAATTTTAACATTTTCCAAACCTTGAGATTTTCTTAGTTTATTAGTAATTATCATATCTAAATGATTGAATTCAAATTTATTAATTTTAAGTTTCTGGTTATTTTTAATTAATTCAAATTTTAAGTTTATAAACTTTCTTAGAAATGGATTTTTATCAATAATTAATTTCAATTCTTTCTCGATTTTATTATAAATTCTTGGAACTGCCTGTAAATAATTTGGTTTTAAAATTTGACAATCTTTAATTCTATCAATATTTGAACTTGGAAATCCAACTGCAATTCCACTGATCATTGAATATATTGTTGTTTGTCTTTCATAAATATGAGCTAATGGTAACAAACAATAAGATTTTAATTGAACACTATCATTTTCTAAAATTGGTCTTGGCCAATGATGGAAGCAAAATGCCAAAGAAGTTGCCATATTATGATGAGTAATATAAACACCTTTTGAAACACCAGTGGTTCCAGAAGTAAAACAAATTGTATATGGAGTTTCCGGTGTTGGTGATAATGATAATGAATTAATTGAAGGTGGATTAATCTTTCCAAGAGATTCTAAATGATTAAAATCATATAAATCAATTCCGATTTCATTAGAAATTTTGAAATAGTACCAATCATCATCAAAATTCAACTTATCAAAACAAATTATAATCAATAAAGAGTTCAAAGAATTTTTTTTTTTAATATTCAAAATTTGTAATAGCTTATCCTTAGTTGTAAAAATAATTGGACATTTTAATAAAGATAAAATATAATGACAAACATCATCATTTAAATTATCATATAATGTGGTTGTACAAATTGAATAATGTTGACAAGCAATATCGGTAATTGACCATTCAGGTTTATTTGAACTAAAGATCGCCACAACAAATTGATTTTTGTGATTTTTTGGATAAATTTCTGTTAATAGTTCTTGATTATTGAAAATTTTATGATTACTAGTTAATTGTATGATTCCATTTGCTACATTAGTTTTTCTTTTATTAATTTCAAAATACTTTTCATATTTGTAATCATTAACTGATTCATCAAATTTACCCAAACAATTTTGATTTCCAAAAAGATTAGTTGCAACTTTCCAAAATGCGTCAACAGTATTTAAATTGGGACTTAAATAATTAATAACTTCGCCATTATTATTATCAATTGCCCATTTATTTCTATAAATTGCTGAATAGCCAGGTCTTTTAGAATTTGGCAATGGAATTGCCTCATCTTTTTCAATTGAGACTTCACAATTATTTTCATATAATTGTTTATAAAAATTCAATTCTTCAATTGAAATAAAATCTTCTTCAGGTAAATTCATGATAATAGACTTGAATTAAATTTTAATTTGAAAATCTTACATTGAAAAGAAATTTATTCACTTTTTATATAATTAATAATCCCCTCATTAGAGGGGTGACAGGAAAAAATTGACTTGATTCCATACGATTCATAAGGGGAGATGGGAGTCAAGGGTGTCAAAATAAACAATTGTTAACAAGACAAGTTTTGACATTTGTATCCGATCAATCAAAAATTCAGTCACATGTCGCACGTGAAATATCACATGCACAGCGGGGTAATTATTTGCTTTAAAGCGGAGGAAAATTGGAATTTGAGCGATAAATTTAGTCAGCAGACATGCATTTTTGCTGATTGATGATAAACTGTTTACGGTTTATCGTTATCATTTCTTTTTTTTTTCACGGATCAAAATAATAGGGTTCATCTGCAACAAATAAGTGAAATTAAGATCTTCAAAGATTTTCTAGAAAATTATTCAAAATACTTCAATAACCAACTAAAGAAGACAAGATGCCTTGCGATTGTCTGTTGATGCTTATTTTTTATTATTGATCGCAGATTGTTTAGGAAAATAAAATTTTCCATTCAAATGGACCTTACAGGATAAATAGAGATATTATATAAAGTAATTCCACAACTGTGTTGTTTGCTATCCTTTAACAATAATTAATTAATCATTTACACTCAGATAACTGTCAAGAACTCTATATTAAGGGCCTCAAGATTATTCATAATTTGAACTTCGTGATAGTTGCAGTTGCATTAAAAAAGGTTTTAATACCCCGCGCGATTCCGCACTAGTACTTTATTTCCCCTTTCTTTGAAGATATATCTCTAATAAGTAATCTTTATCAGTCGCCATAGCAAACAATTTTTTTTTAAAAACTCGGAATTTAACTAAAGAGGAGCGAAAACGTGGATAAACATTTTTAAGAATCAAAAAAAATAAAAAATTT
>JBAKFZ010000210.1:0-22554 GCA_037355385.1 Saccharomycopsis sp. FM-2023a
TGTGTCTAAATTCACTTTACACGTGATCATTTTAGTATTGTCCTGTTTTTGAAGGGTAGAATAAGGCTGAAATGAGAAAAATAATGTCAAAAATGTCCTATTAAAAGTTAAATACTCCAACGAACTTAACAAAAACCGAATTATTTGAAAAAATTAATCAAAGAATTGAAAAATTAAGTAAAAGTTTACCAGAAAACTCCTTAATAATTTTAACTTCCTCAATTGGTGATCCAAGAGAAATGTTCAGATTACAATTAGAGAAAAAAAACTTTCAAAAAAATTTTGAGGGTAGTAAATGGGATTTAAAAGATGAAGGAAAATTTTTAGAAGCAGTTGATAAAGCTAGAGATTCAATGATTTTTATCGGTTTGACAAAAAATAAAAAATTAAATGATGAAACAGTAATTGAAGATTAATCTTTTGTATATTATTTATGATTTGATGATTATTTTTTTATTCAATCCACTTGTAATATTTTGAATATTGTTGAGAATTTACTTGAATCTGGGATAACGTTATTTAAAGATCTTCACACTATGTAAGTTCACTAAGTTGATCAATAAGTTTTAAATATCTTATTACTTATTCTGATAGTTAAAAAATATCTGACAAATTCTTGTTCTGAGTAACATTAGTTAGCCTACAATCAAACTGACCTATAAACAATTCATCAATTAGACAAACAACTGGTTTCTGAAAAGTTTTCAACCAATTTCCTTACAAGCTAAAATCGAGAAAAACATAATATTACTTCACATAAATATAGAACTAAAGAATACTCTCACGTTTACAATATTCACAATAATCATCGTAGACGCTATTCACTGTCAAACAGTCTGGACAAGTCCAAATTCTTCTATAGTAGAAATCAGGTTCAGATTCTGACATCTTAAAGTTGATGGTGGTTTGAAGAAGTTTGTTAGGTGATAATGAAGTCGTAAAGATATTTTAAGGATATGAAATTGGTCAAACCCTCAGGGAAACTTCTGGTATTTATACCGATATTAAAAAATGAGAGTTAACACTCCCTCAATCCACTCGGGTTTTGATAACGATTTACACCTTTTGAGTCATTTTTCAACACTCAAATAAATATTCATATATTAATGCTCAATTTTTAAACTAAAGTCAATGATTCCAGTTCCTTGATGAATTGAACTAGTACTATAAATATCAATATTATTACATAAATAATCATCCAAATTATTAATGTTTAGACCACCGGAACACTCTAATAAAAATTTATAATTTTTTTTCAAAATTGATAATTTTTCACTAACAATTTTAATTTCTTGATTATTGAAATTATCTAGCATTATAATATCGGCTCCGGATTTAATGGCTTCAACTGCGTCTTTTTCATTACTAACTTCGATTTCAATTTTTATTGAGAACCCTGCCACTTTTTTAGCTTTTAAAATTGCGTCACTAATGGATCCAATTGACCAGATATGATTATCTTTTAACATGATCATTGATGATAAGTCGTATCTATGAGGATCACAACCACCAACAATCATAGAATATTTATCAATTAATCTAAATCCCGGAGTGGTTTTTCTAGTACCGGCAATGATTCCGTTATAACCTTTTGATCTAACTCTCTGAATCAAATCGTTTGATTTGGTAGCAATTCCAGAACTTCTGGATAAGATATTTAATGATAATCTTTCGGCTAATAAAATTTTTCTACTAGAAGTGTTTTTAATTTTAGCCACCACGATTTTATCCTTTGGAATTAAATGATCACCATCATTATAATACCATTCAATGTTTTCTGGCTTGATTCCAACTTGATTATAAACTTCTTTAATGAAAATTAATCCACTAAGAATACATTCTTGTTTACAATATAAATTTGCATTTTTTAAATCATCACCAACCACAAATCCACCATAATCAAAAGATGCCACATCTTCACTGAGCCAGTTGGTGATTTGTTGTTTCCATTCGCCATTAGCGGGCAATAAATGTTCGTAATTCATTTGAATTGTTTTGTTGGGTTAATAGATTAGTTATCGAGGATTTTTACAAAATATTTTTGCTATTGTGGGGAGAATGAAGCCCCGGCGAAGGAGAATTGTTACCAAGCTACTTTCATCTTTAATGTTTTGTATCAATAATATAGAAGATTTACTTGAAATTATAAAGAGTCTTTTTTGAGTCTTAAGTACAATTATAGTTTTCCAAAAACTCTCTACTTGATTTAGTAACCACAAAAAACTAAATGTTTCTACGCTAAGAACAGCAGTTCAAGAGCCAGGAAGCAGGTGAGAATTGTACCTCATAACAATCAATAGCAAAGAAGATTCTATTAAGGTAAACTAAAACATTTTCATTCAGTATCATGTAACAAATAGAATGTTATCAGATTGACTCAATTTGATTTGGTTTCGAAATAATTATTTTCAGATTATGCCAAACTTAATTTGCAAATTATCACAATCGACACCTTTAAATTAGTTATTGTAAGATAATATATTTCAACTTTTTGAAAATCTGAGAATGTGAAGTTTGCAACTGGTCAATGAATTTAGTTTGCTGAGTAGAATCATATCAATTGATGAATTACTCACCAATTTACTCATCAGTTATACAATAACATTATAGATTATTCTATCATAAGTCGGAACTTCCTGGTTTTAATTCAAATTTTTCAACACTTTGAATTATTAGGAATGACATAATTCCCCAAATTACTAAGAATTGAAATCGAAAAGTTTATATTATTTTCATTATTCTCAACATAATCAAAATCATGACAACAGGACGAAAATAATGAGATTTTACCCATAAATTTATTCATTAATTTCGTAGACATGCAACAGTAATTCAAAAGGGAGCAATCTCATAATCAGCCATGAACCATAGAGGAAAATAGATATTATTGCTGATATCAAATATTTAATCTTAAACAGCAAAATGTTAGTACCTGATTAAGGGACTTGCTGACATAATCAATATAACTAATCAAATTACCCTCTTCAATAACTCATGAGCCAAAACCGTTTTTTTTTTGTTTACATTTTTAAAAATTTTAAGGATATCAATTACTGAAATCAAGAATTTATAATTAAAAAAAAATGTCAAGGGTAAATGTCAGACCCACTATTGAAAATGTCGATACTTTGAATTCTTACTCACAAAATACTCCAGATAATTTTTCATTACAGGAAAATCCAATATTATATGGAGGAGGAAGGAATTGGAAATTAAGTTTTTTGGAAACTTCCAAAGAAAAGAATTTTTTGATTGATTTGATTAAGAAAAATGATAAAGAATATTCAATTGATTTATTCATTCTAAATTCATCACTTATACTATGGTTTTTGAATGATGATTTTGGGATTAATTTGAATTATCAAAATATAATTTTACATGCCATTAAAAAAAACAATAAACAACTAAATTTATATTTACAAATAAAAGCTAATTCCGAAGAAGATTTTGTGGAAGTTTATTTGAGTCCGAATAATGAAATCGTCAACGATGAGTTGTTTAGTAATAAAGATAAAAGTTTTGATCAATTAATAAATGATGCTTATATTGCATTTAGTAAATGTTCGGGATTTCATTTTGATGAAGAAACTGATGAAGAAACTGAACCAATGTTGGAAATCCCAATTATTGATAATAATGATGAAGAAATAATGTGGGATAATAACGGACAAGCAGATGATATTAATAATAATGAATGTAATGAAACTAATGATTCAGGAATCGAAGTGGTGATATCAAAAAAAGTAAGTAGGAAAAGAGATGATGTTGATGATGATGATAATAGCGATAATTCGAAAATTAGGAAAAGAGGCGAGTGATACTTATAGAGTGTAATATATACGATAAATTGTAAAATTAAGTTGTAAATAAATATAATACATAAGACTAATAATTAATCAAGTTGATATTGAATCTTGAACGTTTTCTAATAATTTCAAATCATTATCATCATTGTTTGAATTAATCTTTAAGGATTCTTTTTCAATTTCTTTTAAAGTTTCCGTAATTGATTTATGAGTTTCTATATCTTGATTATCTTGATTATCCTGATTATCATGATTCTCCATTGATTTCAACATATTAATCAACCATTTATCATCTCCTGGAGAAGTACTATTCATTTCAAATGATTCCATTGAGTTAATATTATTACTACTATTCAAAACAATAATTTCTGTTTGTAAATGTTTTGCTAATTCTAAATCATCTTTTGTAAAATCTGCTGATAAATAATCATTTGGGGTTTTATTGGGGGTTTTATTGGGAGTTTTATTAGGTGATAGTTCTTTTTGTCGTTGTTGGGAAATGATCTCTCGATTTATTGATAATGAATGAGCAATATTAAAAGTTGGTGGTGGTTTGATTACTTCTAAATTTGGTCTTTTTTTCTTTTTTGATTCTTCAATGTTTGTTGTCTTCCTTTTTGTTTCATCAAGTGCTATTGACTTTCTTTTCTTTTTATTGGTGAATTTCTTTGGTTTCATTCTATCATATCTTTTATAATAGTCATCACAATCTTTACATATTAAACCTTCTTTTGATTCTTCATTATTAATGTGCCATTTCCATTGGGATGTATTTTGAGTATCGCAATTAATACATTGGGGAGTTGAAGGTAAAACGTAATCGTTTGGATTTTGAATAGGTAAAACATTATTGGTACTATTAGTATTATTGATATTATTAATTGTTGACTTTTTCTTAATAACTTTCCTCTTCTTGGGTTTTTCTTTTCTTTCAGCAATATTGATCAATTGTGGTCTATTATTAAATACTGGTAATGATAAAGTTCTTGAAGCTTTTGGAATCTTTTTTGGAATTCGGAAACTACTGTTTCTTTGATATTTTATAAATTCCAATTTAATTTCAAAATTATAATTTTGATTATTTAAAAATAAGTTCGCATCTTGTTCAACTATATCATCTTGTAATTGTAACTCTTCATCTTGTTCTTCATCATTCATTAAGAAACTTTTATTTTTTTGAATCAATCCACTAATTAAAATCTCTTCTCCTAAATCATTTTGACAATTTTTTTCAAATAACTCTTTTAAATTTCCATGACCAATCAATGGTTCATCGATCTCCAAAAAATCTTTATGATAAACTGAATAATCCACGATTCTTTTTTTCTGCTCATCTTCCAATTGAAACAATTCTGGACTATGATTTAATGATAGTTCCAAACAAGTTTTTAAACTTAAAATCCCAATAATCTTTGAATTTTGAGGTAGTTTTATAATTCGACATTGGAAATTAGGAATTCTGGATATTGAGGTTTTCAGTAAATATAGATTAGAATTTTCTTCATCTTTTAAAGAATATAGAACTTTTAATATCATTTTTATTGAGTTAAGATGAGAAGATTACAAAAGCAAATTAAATTCGCGTTGTTTTTTTTGTTTTTTATTTATTATCAAAAAATCGCACGCGTTTTTTTTTATCAAATGTCAAAACTAACAAAATGATTTGACGAATTGGAATTGATCAATGAAGGAATGACTTTTTTTTGGCTTTATTCAAAGATATTTGCTATTTTAATATAGTTTTGTTGACTCTTTTCAGTCTTTTCATGATTGAGTTCTTCTAAATTAGGGAAACACCCCTACACCGATAAAATATCAACAACTTATGTTTTATTCCCTAAGAATTCAAATGTATTTGTAAATAGCTGGAGCAGTTGAGAATCGCAACAATAATAAAACAAATATATTGAATCTAATATTAAATTTACAAATAAAATTGATTTTTTGATTTTGTGTTAATCGACAATTATTTGAAATGAAAGATTGATTGATTCCCAAAACTCTTGTTCAAAGTTCGTAGATTATTGTATTTCAGTATGATTTTTAAATTTCATACTATAGATCTTTTATAAACACTTAATTAGTAACAATCTCAATTCTTTAAAATCAATATTATTAAATTTAATAGAAAAACTATTGATAATTTCTCACCAACATAAGTATATATTAACTGTACTAAGTAATTTAACTGATTTCGAGATTGAAATAGACTCTAACAATCACATTGTAAAAATCACCAGTAAGAGTACTTCCACGATCACCAGAATTGCAACCAAAAGTCACCATTTACATCGCTTCAGAATTTGATGAAACCCATTTTAGTAATGAAAATGATATTTGAATCCTACAATTTATTGAATTAACTAAACTAAAATCAATTATCGCTTGTATCGCTCAATATTTAAGAGTTGTTTTTCCAAACACCATTCTTTTTTCTTCAGCATCAGTTTATTTTTTCTTTAAATATTTAACAAATCATATTTGTATCACTGGATAATTCCAAGTTAATTCAATTAATAATAATCAAAATGAAAAAGATCCTAATATTGAATTATGAAGTTTTTACTTTATTCTAGCAAATATAGCTATTCCAATCCCATGCCAAATGATTTAGTTGACGATTTGTTTTCTCCTCCAGATGTTAGGTTTAAACCATCTGAAACTTCAATGTTGAAAACTGGAAATATTACAATCAGTTCAAAAGCTTTACCAAAAAATATTGAGCATGAAATTCATATTTATATGAAAGAACTTATTGAAAGTACATGTTTAGAATTATTAAAGCTTGCGATTAAAATTTGACGATCTAGAATGTTTAACTAATGAGATTCAGATTTTAGTTTGTTATCAAAAATTGGAATTCAGATAGTCCTAATCTTTTTTCTTTCCAAGAAATATTCTGCTATGCATAACTGTTCAACTTTCATTTTTGATATTTATGAATATAAGTGTAAATCGCTTTAATGTTATTTGTTCTGCTGATGCCCCCATAACATTTCCTATTGTTTTTTTTCAAAATAACCTCTCTGATCAATAACACTCTTTATTTTATAAAGTATCAAACTTTACTCCGAACAAATGTCGTGTCAATGATTGAATCTTATCAAATCATTCACTTCTCCCAACATTTGAACAATCATGCTGGGATCCGCACCGGTAATCCAACACCAGGCACGGAATGTCCGCACCAACCTTAAAATTTCCAAAAAATTCAAAATTAAATACTGAAAAAATCCAAAATCACAACAAAACCCCCAAACTGTTATACAATAAACCATGAATTTTAATGTTCTTTTGAATAATGAGGATCAACCACCTCCGAAGCAGTCGCAGCAGCAGCCCCCTACAACACCCGCCACCATCAAACCGCCAGTCACCGTCCCCTCCAGCTCCTCCAGATTTAGTATCACTTCAATCGTTAATAATGATGCAGATAGTCGAAAACCTAGTATTAGTCTGCTTACCAATGATAATGACATCGATATTAAAGGCAATCAAACTCCCAATATCACCCATCGTATTTTGAATAACAAAAGCCCCAATGCCATTTTACAAAGTCCAATAGTTAGAAAAACTAGTAGTATTGCATCTTTATTGAGTGATGATCAACCAATAAATCGTAATATTTCAACCTCATCATCTCCAAAAATTAGTCATAGTCCTCCAAAATTCATCAATGAATCACCAAGTCTGAAAATAACCATTACTGATGAATTAAAACAATTGGAAAAATTAGAAAAACAAATTAAACCAAAAAAATATGAAATTAAACCAATTTGGGCTCAAGATTGGATCCCATTAGTCAAAAGAAATATGAATATGAATATGAATATGAATATTGATATTGGAGAAAATAAAGTGGAGATTTCCAGAACCAAACAAACTTATAATCCTAATTTGGAAGTTTCATTTACAAAAGTCATTCCATATGAAGATTTAACCAGAAAAGTTAGTCAATGGTTATATTCTCATTTAAATAATCTTAGAGAACAATCATTGAGTGAAGGAAAACCGGAAAATGACTTATTAAAATATGTTGAATTTGAAATGAAATTTGGTAGAATTTGGTCAAAAGAATTAGATGCAAGAATTGATTTACCAATTTCATCAGAAACAATTTTCACCGATCAAATTAATTATACTTTCAAACCAGGAGTTGAAAATAATATGTTTATTAAACTTGAAGATTTTTTGATGAAACTAAATGCCAAAAATAATCAAGAGATTTTCAAAAATTTGAAATCTGATACCGTTGATTTTTTTTATCATGGAATTAGAAGAGGTGATAAACCATATGATTTAAGATTATCAAAGGATAAAGAAACCAATAGAACCATTAATCAAATTGAAAAAAAAAGAGTTGGAGATTTGTATATTTATAATCCATCAAATATTTTGGATTTTAAATTAAGTTTAAGTCTAGAACTTCCAATAAATGATATACCAAAATCAATATTGAAAAATGATGCTAATATGAAAAGAAGAAAAATTAGAACCAGTTATATTAACCCAGGTTGTAAAAATCAAGTTGATATGACAAAAACTTATACATTTCATAATAATAATAATAATAATAAACCTGAACAAAACATGGAAGTTGAAATTGAAATTGATAATGATTGGTTATTGAAATCTTTCTTAAACTTGTTTCATACTACTGATAATTCAACTTATGAAGATACAATTAAGGTATTATTAGATAATTCTAGAATTTTAAATCGTTCATTAGGTTAGGTAATTAATAAAGGGTTGTATTTTTTGATTGTAAATTTATACCGTAATACTTTGATATGAATTTGAATATCTCGAGATGATATAATTTCGACTCAAGATACTCAAAAACAAAAAAGAGTAAGTTCAGGAAATAACTGCAATGTATGTCATAAGTTTGATGTTTTTCAAATTTACAATTTGTCATTATAATTTATTTTATAATAAAAATTTTTTATCCTTAAAGTTCAACAAGACTTCATCAGAGAATCTCTTATATAATTATTACTGTTTAGATTAAGTCAGAATACTTCATTTTGTAATAATCCAAATTGACGGATTTATGTCAATTTTTTGCAGGAAAATTTTCAACATGATTCCACGCAGAAAATTCCTGACTATTACTTTCCAGTCTTCAAGTGTACTTTTTCCAATTTAAATTCATCTTTATTTTTTCCTGATGTTTTGCCATCTTCCTTACAATTACTTTTTTATTTCCTTGTTAATCAATATGTCAGATTCTAATCAAATCCATTCACTTACGTCAGAGAGATCAAGTAGCTCGAATACACAAGAATTACCAGTGAACCCAATGGCCAGTATCATTAAATCATTTCAACTGGTTCAACCCACTATTGGAAACAATATTTCTATTAATCCTACCTTGATTTTTCAAGTCAGACCAAATGTTCAAGAAACGGTTGTTAATACAAATTTTTCCTCTCCTGGTACAAGTCAAGGCTCAATTTTTGAATACTATTCTTATTCTGATGTTTTTAAATATGAAACGAATTCATCTTATAGTCACGGAATCTCTAGTGGATCAATCCATGAAAAATCTAATGAAGAATCCAATGCTTTCATTAATGCACCAAGTTATGGAATTTCTAATCAGGAACCCTTTGATTTAGCTAATGAAAATTTAGATAGTGAAGAATTTTATAGAAATTCTACGTCCAACGTTGAATGTTTTTTAGATGAAAGAATGCTGACAGCTAATCAACAAATGAACCAGCAATCAGTTATGTTAACAACTAGTCAACCAATGAATCAACATCCAGTTATGATAACAGCGATTGATCCACTAAGACATAACTTTGATGAACCTAATTTATCAGATAATTATCACTCAATGTTAGGAATTATTAACGGCTGTGCTGAGCCAATTGAATTGCTCAAAGAGGATGGAAATTATCGTGCAGTTCGTCTTGAAAACTTAAATCAGCCAATTCTTGATTTGAAATCACTTGATGGAATTCAAATTGTTCCAATGGATGGCAAGCATAAATATGACACTGCTAAAATTTCTTTAAAACCTTGTCTTCTTGATAATCTAAAAACAATTTCTCTTCAATATTTTACGCATTATGAAAATAAAATCAAAATAGATTCTGTTGAGAAAAAAAAAATTTTTGATTCCTTTTTTAAAAATTTTGATAAAGATGATGGAGATAGAAAAGAAATTATTGAATCAATTGAAGATAGAAAAGTTGCTTTGATTTTCATCAAAATGATTCATGATGTTTTACCAGCCATAGATTATTTTAAATCAGTTGATGGTCTTGAAAGTCCATGTGAAAATTTTAAAAAAATTTTTAATGAACATGCTATTATGAAATCAAAACAAACAACGGAAAAATCCTATAGAATGTATGATACCATTAATCGTGGATATTTTTCTTATATAATGAATCTTCATCAAGATGTTACTATTTTCATTGAAGTTATAATTATTTTAATTTGTAACAAATTGAGAATAAGAATTAATGGTGAAAGATTAGCTAAAAAAGCTAATACAATTGGTGAAGACCTTCAACAATATAAGACTTGGAATAAACAACCACAAGAAATCAAAATTAGAGCATATAGTGTGGTTAAAAGGGTTTTTTGGAGTTTCTTTAAATTTGATATTCCAATTATTGAATTTATCTTTAGAAAAATTGGTTGTGCATTTGCTCAAAATATTAAAAAATGGGAGAATAAATTAAGAGAAGATGGTGAATTACATGATTATGGAGTAATGGGTTTTGAACCTCCTGATCTAGAAGATTTGAATATGATTTTTAGAATCAATCGCAGTTCACGTTGGAGGTTTCCTCCTCCTGTGGTTAGAAGAACTATAGAAAATGGTGGAGGAAGTAGAGGAGAATGTGGAAGTGGAAGAGGAGGAGGAAGAAGAAGAAAAAGAGGAAGAGGAGGGAAGAGAGTTTAGATCGTTGAATGTACTATTTAAAATTAGTTAGTTTTTAGAAATATTCCATCATTACAGGATGATGATTGGAATATTATTCACTTCTTTTATGATTTACATTATTTTAATTTTACTTCTTTTATTTTTTTTATTGCTTTTTTCAGTGCGGTCTTATTTTGGATTTAATTTACTTTATTCTTAATAATCATTAAATTTGTAAAAGTTTTCATTTAATGACCATTTAAAAAGTGTCTCCCCACGTAGTAAACGGCTTAGAACATGTTTTTTGATCACGAAAAGTGCAAATTTTGTCACAAAACCTCCACATGAAACCCCGGACTTCCCCACACTCCATGAAACGGCAATCCATGGAACCTTTCACGGTCTTTTGGCCTGTTATTCCCATACTAAATCCACAGAGCCTTGCAAGTCATCGCATCGCATGAAAAAAAAATAACTTCTGTGATGCCTCTCTTCTTATGTAAACAAAACAAACAATTTTTGTATAAAAAACCGCTGAAATCACAAAAAACTTGACACAAACCCACTTTTTATTTCTTCTTCATGGCCTCTTTTTGCTTCTACTAACTCTATCTATTCAACCATGCTATTCTCGCCTTACGCCCACTTCCTCTTCTGCTGCGCACTCATCGTTTCTGGGTATTTAGTTCCACAGACTTCGTTATCGCTGTCAAAGGAAAATCAATACCTTATTGACCGTTCTGACTTCAACAGCTGGCTTGAGATTCAACCAAATATCTCTATTTATCACATGTTAGACAATATTGGAGGCTCAAACACCAGCACTGATTTCAATAACAAATTATTACCGGGAGTGGTGGTTGCCGCTACAAGTACGGATAAACCAAATTATCAATATCAATGGATTAGAGATGCTGCTTTAACTATAGATACTTTAGTTACTTACTTGAATGATGTCGAGTTTCAAAACCAAACTATTGCCAAAATCATTGAACATTATATTAATAATAATTATATTTTACAAAATACTGATAATCCAAGTCACGGTTTGGGTGAACCAAAATTTAATCTTGATAATTCTGCTTTTCAAGGTGCTTGGGGTAGACCTCAGAATGATGGACCTGCTTTAAGATCGATCACTACTATGAATTATTTGAGTTTATTAATCAAATATAATAATAATCAAACGGTTTTAACTAATTCGAATTTTACTAATGTTGAAGAAATTTATACCAGTATTGTCAAACCAGATTTGACATACGTTTTGCATAACTGGCAAAATGGTGGGTTTGATTTGTGGGAAGAAATTAATGGTACTCATTTTTTCACAAGTTTATCACAGTTAAAAAGTTTAAAAAAAGCGATCAAATTTGCTGATTTGTTTGAAGATTATAAATTTGCTGAAGAATTGAAATTTCAAATCATTAAAGTTGAGAATTTCTTAATTGATAATTTTATAAATGAAAATGATCATAGAATTTTTGAGAATCCAAGCGTCACTACTAAAAATGGTTTAGATATTGCTACTATTATTGGTAGTATTATTAGTCATGATTTGGATGATGATGATGATTTGATTATTCCATTTGATGTTGATAACTCTTACGTTATTAAATCATTTTATGATTTCTTGAAAGATCAAGCTTCAAGATTTCCAATTAATCAAAATAGTAATATTTCAGGAGTTGCTATTGGTAGATATCCAAATGATATTTATGATGGGGTTGGAACTTCTTTAGGTAATCCATGGTTTTTATCAACTGCTTATGCAAGTTGGTTTTTAAATCATCAAATTCATAAGTTATTATTATTGAAAAAAGATTTGATTATTTTTAAAGAGAATTTCAATTATTATAATGATTTTATTTATGATTTATCATCATCATTTGATTTAAATCAAGATTTTGTGGTTATTGATTATGATTCAGCATTGTTTAAACAAATCTTACAAAAATGTTTTGAATTTTCCGATGGTTTTTTGAAAGTGATCTTGGATCATATTACAAATTATGGAGAATTAAGTGAAGAATTTAATAGAGTTACCGGATTTTCTCAAGGCGCTACTAATTTGACTTGGAGTTATTGTAGTGTTTGGAGTGCCATTAGAGAAAGATCATTAATTCAAGATTATTTTAGTTGAATATTTTTAATAGATACCTTTTTGTTTTTATACATTTTATAAACATTTTTGTTTTGTTCCTTTTTCATATAAATAAAAGATTTTTAAATCAATAATTTGTAATCTTAATCGCTTTTGATCTGTTATTGGTTGTTATTTTGCTTGAATTGTTCATGTTACAGGAAAACTAAATCTACACAATAACTCTTTATAGCTGCATCTTTTCTTATATGTGAACAGATTCTAAGTTTTTTTTTGTAACATTACACAATACAGTTAGAAGCGTACTACACAACTATGGTTAAAACTTACAAAAGTCAGTAATTAGCTGAACTAGACTAGACGCTCACAAAAAAAAAGAGTTTTTTTGAAAGTTAAAATTTGAGCATGCAATGAAAGTTAGCAGCTTAGGGCAAAGCTATTTTTGTTTGTATTTGATGAATTATCCTTCGTGATTATTGTGTCTACAAGTACTTTTCAGTGGTTGTTCTGGAGGTATTTAAGGAAAGTGAATTCTTAATGTCAACGCTCAACAACCTAATTAGTTGGTGATTCTTTTAAAATATGTACGCTTGCATTGTTTTAACTCATAAAAAAAAATTTTTTTTGGAAGATGTTGACGAACTGATATCACAACCTTCTTATTAAACAATAAACTCATAAAACTGATTTATTTTTAATTTACAAAAAAAATATATAACTTGAAACTTCTGATATATATTAGATCTATTACTATTCATGAAAATGTCAAACTAAAAATCTGGTTTATTTACTAAAATATGAGTCAGCCATGTTAAAAAAAAAATTAGCTTATCTGTAGCCCATGAGCCACTTTTTTAAATGTTTACAATTCTTCTTTCTTCTCAGCTAAACATCAAATCAATGTTGAGTATGTTATTACCATTTTCTATTTATAGTTTTTTCTACATTACCAGAATTTTTGGCATTATTAATTTCTAGTAATAAAATGACTCGAAAGGATCTTGGAGAAGTTACTGTAAATGACAATTGTCAGTGTTTAAATGGTAATTCATATTCAAAATCAAGTATTGGAGTAGATGCCTCGTTTAATATGTTCTTTGAAAAATTGCTTCGATTTTAAGTCTTGATAAATCAAAAGATACCATACTTTGGCCTCAAGATTGAGTGGAAAGATAGCTTTGATTGCTAGAAAAACTCAAACATCTATATTAACTTTGTATAATGTGACACAAAAAAAACTTGGATAATAAATATTTAATTAATTGAATTATTTGTTGAAAAATTGAATAATTACTCTACAAGTGATTACTACTATAAGATTGATACAAATTGCAACTTATCACAATGATCATAGATAGTATTGAGTGTCAATTAAATTAATTACGAAAATTGTTGCTTGTAGACACACTTGCAAAATTGCAAACAGAGAGCTAAAGTATACTTTTTTTTTATTATGAAATGAATATTTCCTACTTATGTAAGCGGAGATGGATAGATTACAAATTTCATACATTGAATTAAGAAAACTAGATTTGTACTCAATATAGTGTCATTAAATGGATTACTAAACTCAAACAACTTGGTTTCAAGAGTCAGTCTATTACAAGTTTGTTGGATTTTACAAATATCATTGAAAAATAGCACAATTATTGATTTAACATTACAAATTTTACACTTTCACTTTCTTATTTCCTTCCAATTGATCCCAGATCTCTTCTTCATCATCTTCTTCCAATTCTCTTTTATTATTTTTTGAATCTTCTTCTTTTAACACTTTGACACAACTAATTCTTGATTTCACAAACACTTGAGCTTTCAATTCTCTTGACTCTACATCATAAACTCTAACATATTTATCTAATCCTCCAAGAATTAAATCTTCATTATTGAGAATATCAGCGCTAAAAACCGCCCCCAGGTTTCCCAAATATTTTCCTAATGACTTCTTACTAAGAAAATCATATTTAATGATTGAGTTATGATCATCACTAACAATAACTTGATCATCATTACCAAGTAATTTGCATGTAAGAATTCCTGGCTTTTTATTCGGAGCATTGAATGGTGGTGCAAAAACAATTTGATTCTCAATTGGTTTTCTACCATGTTGAGTATTATATCTTCTTAATTGTCCATATCTTGTTGAAGTGATGAATTCGAATTTATACTCTTTAATATTATCAATGGTTATTTTTTTCAAATTTTTAAGTTCTTTCTCCTTGATAAAATGAAAATTCGTAATATGAATTGGTACTCTCAAACCAATTTTATCATGATTAACATTTTTCCCAAAGAAAATGACAAGTTTCTCATTATCAGTTATATCTTTTGATTTTTTTTCTTTCAAAAAAGTTTCAAATTCTTTTGCTAAATTTATTAATTTAACATCATTTTCATTTCCTCCATATCCAAAAATACCAAAATTTTTAAATGATTGATTAAATCCACTAACATTTTTTTTATCAAGATTAATACTTAAGATCGGAATTGATTCATCAAATTCAATATTTGTCGAGACTTTTTTGGAAATTTTAATTGGTTTATTTAATTTAATATTTTCTTCTAATACTTCTTCTTTTTTCAATTTTTTTTCAGCAATATATTTTTCAACTAATTTTTGTTTATATTCATTATATTCATTTTCAACTTTCTTAATCTCTTCATCACTTTCTTCTTCTTCTTCATCGTCATCACTAATCAAGTCTTCAAGATGTAAAAAATATCCTTCACCTAATTCAGTAACACACCAACAAATTTTATCAAAATGAATAGCTAAACCTACAAACTTTGTTTCATAACATTTTTCTCCATCTTTAATATTATTCAAAGGATTTAAAGGAATTGTTCTGATTAATTTATAATAATTCAATCCTTTTATTGTTGAAGAATTTAAAATTTTGAAAACTTGTAAAATATAATTATTCCTTAATACAATCAAATGATCTCCGACCACTTCCATTTGGGCAATTCTGTCATATTTTCCAGATGAACCTTGATATTTGTAACTAATAATAGAAATTGGTTGTCTGGAATCAAGTTTTGAAGTATCGGTACCTTCTTTACAGATAATTTCTATTTGTAGTTAGTATTTTTATCACAAGAAAAGAATGAAGCCTAAAAGTAAAGTCGCATACCTATGAAGCTGGCTTTATCATCCACCGCTGCTAGTAATCTTAACATTATATTATACTGTTCTTTGATTAGCTTATTGTAATAAATTCACAGTTTTTGAAAATTATTTTTTGAAAAAAAAAAAAAATTTTGTTGATGGCTCACGGGCACGATGAGCTTCGGTTACGGGCCCTGCAAAGCGATTCTTTAACTATTCAAAACCTCCAAAATCTTACTTTGAACTGTACAAAACCATTTGACATTTGGTTTTTTGTCTAATTGAGATAATTATTTTATAATCTTATGTAAATATAACCTTAATAGCTTAAAAATTCAAAACTCGCGTAAGTTTTTCCCATGGGTTTGCAGCCCGGTCGGGAAACACGAAAAAAATTGAAATGTAAACAAAACAAAAAAACAGATCAAGATTTTATAAACAAAAATCTTTGCTTGTTTGTTACCATCATCAAATATGAAGATTGAGGAATTAATTATTGATGGTTTCAAGTCATATGCGGCAAGAACCGTGATTAGTAATTGGGACCCGCAATTTAATGCTATTACTGGTCTTAATGGTTCAGGGAAATCCAATATTTTAGATGCCATTTGCTTTGTTTTGGGAATTTCTTCAATGACCACAGTTCGTGCTTCTAACTTACAGGATTTGATTTATAAAAGAGGTCAAGCGGGGGTTACTAAAGCTAGTGTGACGGTGGTGTTTGATAACGAAGATAAAAAGACTAGTCCTATTGGATTTGAATCTCATGATAAAATTTCCATCACTAGACAAATTGTCTTGGGAGGAACTTCTAAATATTTAATCAATGGTCATCGGGCTCAACAACAAACAGTTCTACAATTGTTTCAATCAATCCAATTAAATATCAACAATCCTAATTTTTTGATTATGCAAGGTAAAATCACCAAAGTTTTAAATATGCCACCATCACAAATTCTAGCCTTAATTGCGGAAGCTGCTGGAACAAAATTATTTGAAGATCGTCGTGAAAAAGCTGTTAAAACCATGGCTAAGAAAGACACAAAATTAAATGAAATTAAAGCTTTGTTATTAGAAGAAATCGAACCAAAATTGGAAAAACTAAGAAAAGAGAAAAAAGCATTTTTAGAATTTCAGCAAACCCAATCAGAATTAGATAAACTTCTGAGAATTGTTAATGCTCATGATTATCACAATTACTCTACCAGATATGCCAATCAAGAAAGCATTCTTCAAGAAAAACAACAATTAATTAATGATTTAAATAATGATGTTGAAAAATTAACTACCGAAGTTTCAACTCTACAAGAAGATCTAAATAAAATTGTGGCTAAAAAACAAAATGAATTACAGAAAGGCGGTAAACTTGAAGCTTTAGAGAAAGAAGAAGCAAATATATCTAATGAGATTGTTAGATTAAATACTTCAAAAAACCTAAAACAGGATAATTTAGAGCAAGAAATAAAAAATTCTGAAAAATTGAAAGCTAATTTGGCAATATTAATCGAAGAGAAAACAATCAAACAAGAAAAGTTTGATAATTCAAATAATGATCAATCTTCATCAAAAGAAGAGTTAGCAAAATTGAAAAAAGATATTATTGATAAAACGGAATTACTTGCTTCTTTACAAACCGGGGTTTCTTCAAAAGGGAAAACTGGAGGTTATATGGGGCAACTTCAAGAATCCAAACAAAAACTATCTAATTCTGATGTTTTAATTGGTTCATTGAAGTTAAAAATTGATAGACTAAATAAAGAAATAATTCAAGACGAATCAAGAATTTTAAAAGCTAATGAAGAACTTTCAATTAATGATAAAAATATTGAAAATCTAAGAAAATATTACGAAGAATCAGAAAACGAATTGAAAAAAGTTGGATTTGATCCAAGTAGATTTAGATTACTAAAAGATGAAGAAAGATCTTTACAACAAAAATTATATAATTTATCAAATGAAATTGAAGGGCTAAGAAGAACTGTGACTTCATTTGATTTTAATTATTCCAGACCAAGTCCAAATTTTGATCCTAAATCAATTAAAGGGGTAGCTGCTAAATTATTTACTTTGGATGAAGAAAATTTTGATTCTGCCACTGCTTTAGAAATTAGTGCTGGTGGTAGATTATATAATGTGGTGGTTGATAATGAAGTTACAGGTTCTCAACTATTAGAAAAAGGTAGATTAAGGAAAAGAGTAACTATTATTCCTTTAAATAAAATCACTTCAAGAGTTATTGATTCGAGAACTGTTAATTTAGCTAAAGATATTTGTCCTGGTAAAGTAGAATTAGCCCTTAATTTGATTGGTTATGATGATGAAGTTTCGAAAGCTATGGAATATATTTTTGGCTCAGTGTTTATTACCAAAGATCCTCAAACTTCTAAAGAAATTACTTTTAATCCTCAAATTAGAGCAAGAAGTGTTACAGTTGATGGTGATGTTTATGATCCTAGTGGAACATTATCAGGAGGTAGTAGAAAACAATCAAATTCCATTTTAATTAATATTCAAGGTTATAATAAGTTAAACAAAGAGTATCAATTATTACAAATTGAGTTAAATGAAATCAAAAGAAAATTGATTAATGAAGAAAGAATCAGTAAAGAAACAATGACTTTACAGAAAAAAGCTAACTTAGCTAAACATTCATTAGAATTAGCCATAAAAAAAAATGAAACTAGTAGTGCCAATAGTTTAATAAAAAAATTAGAAAACAATAAAAATGAATTAGTTAAATTGAATGAAGAAATTTTCAAAGAATTAAATAATCAAGAAATTTATAAACAAGAATTAATTGATATTGAAAAAGATATTAAAGAGTTTGAAACTAATAAAGGTAGTAAGTTAAAAGAATTAGAAAAAGAAATCAAACAATCAAAAAAAATTGCAAAAGATTTTGAAACAAAAGTCAATAATAAATTAAATATTTATCAAGATTTACAGTTTGAGTTAGAAAAACTAAACGGTGATATTGAGGAATCAAAAAATCAAGTTGAAGAAATTGAAAACTTAATTGAAGAACTAAAAAATGATTCAAATTTGATTAATAATGAATTAATCGAAAAATCATCAAAAATTGAGATTCTAACAAAAAATATTGAGCAAGAAAAAATTGTTTTGTTAGAAATCAATAAAGAAATTAATGAATTGAATAAGTTAATTAACTCAAAAACTAAAAAAATAAATGATCAAAAACTAAAAAGTCAAAAATTAAGTCATGAAGTTGAAAAAATTAATAACACTTATCAATCATTGAAAAAACATTTAAATAAATTAATAGAAGAAAATGATTGGATAACCGATGAGAAAATTTTAAATGCAATTATTTCACAAAATCCAAATATCAACGTTGAAGAATGTCATCAAAGAATTAATTATTTGACCCAAAAATTTCAAGGAATGAAAAGAAAAGTTAATGCTAATATTATGAGTATGATTGATAACGTTGAAAAAAAAGAAATCTCTTTAAAAACTATGATCAAAACTATTGAAAAAGATAAAGCAAAAATTGAAGAAACTATCACCACTTTAGATGAATATAAAAAGGAAACTTTAATTAAAACATGGCAAAAAGTTTCAATGGATTTTGGTAATATTTTTAGTGATTTACTACCGGGAGCTTTTGCAAAGTTGGTTATTCCAGAAAATAAAGATATAACACAAGGTTTGGAAGTTAAAGTTATGTTAGGCAAAGTTTGGAAAGAAAGTTTATCTGAACTTTCTGGTGGTCAAAGATCTTTAGTGGCTTTATCGTTGATTATGGGATTATTACAATATAAACCAGCTCCAATGTATATTCTTGATGAAGTGGATGCTGCTTTAGATTTAAGTCATACTCAAAACATTGGTCATTTAATTAAAACTAGATTTAAAGGTTCTCAATTCATAGTGGTCTCATTAAAAGAAGGAATGTTTACAAATGCTAATAGGGTTTTCAAAGCAAGATTTCAAGATGGTACTTCAGTGGTCAGTATTATGTAGGTTTATTAGTTAATGTTATTTAATTTATAGTTTTGTTCATCATTTTGAAAGTAAACAAGCTTGTTCATTATTACCAGCTCCACAAAATGAACCAAAAAAGGTACTCAAAACGAAACAAAAACTTAGTTTCAAAACTCCAGGAATGAACATATAGTTTCCAGTGGCGGCTAAAACTATAACCACAATAACTGTTAAAATCAAAATCAATCCTAATAAATACCATTTATAATATTTTAAAAATTGCTGAATTGGTTTTGGAATATAATCCCACCAGGATGGAGGAGTTTCATCATTTCCTGGTCCAGGAACTGGTCTAGGTAATAAAGGACTTCTTTCATCATCAATTGGATTATTATTATTAACAGCGCCACTTGTAATTCTTTTAAAACATTTTTTAATTTTATCAAAAATCACTTCATCTTGAACCTCATTTGGTGCCTCGAATGGTGAAGGATCAATTATACTGGTACTACCTTCTTCAACTTCAAATGGATCAACCGCTGATAAATTGTTTGGAGGATCGTCAGTTTCTGATACACCAGCGTTTTTAATGATAACTTGATCTGAACCACTCTTAAAAGCTGGCTTGTTTGGAGATCTCACAGGAATAAAACTTTTCTTTGGCATGACGAGGAAAATATAAGCGCTGAAAGTGGTGATGAAGATGAAGGTTCTTTCGAAAAAAAAGAAAAAATGGGAAGACATCAATGCCAAAATTTTGGTTCTGTGGTTTATGTATGTTGGTGTATTTACACCCACACATCAAATAGCAGATCTGATGTGTGGGTGTAATTACTTACTTAAATTTTTTTAACATTTTTTTCTTTTTAGGAGGCATGGATATATGTTGTGTGTTGAGTTATAGAGACTAATTGGTGTATATAAAGCAAGTTTTATGTGATATTCAAATCTAATGAGCTTTTACAATCTTAAATAGCTACTTTAAGTTGCTTTTCGAATTTTAGTCGTAGCATTCGGGTGAAATAGAATAGCATATACCAATGTTAATATCGTGAATCAGCCATTACAGACTCTCTCTTCTGGAAATGTCAATTTCTTGTAATCACAGTACCGATTAACCTTACAATCTTTGCAAAATGACAAATTTGCTTGATTATGTGCTATTTTTCTGCAATAGAGACAGCTACTGGAAATAATTTCGAATGTATTTCTTCAACATTTCTGTCTGAATCTTCCGTTTCAATGAGAATTCTTCGCTTTCACCATTTTCAAAACTAAACATTGTTATACCCATACTTCTTATTCAAGTGGCTAGTTGCATAGTTTTCGGCAGCTGTTGGTGAAATGAGGGCAGTAAGTCCCGATAATTGGTAACTGATCTGTCTCAAAATCAACGATAACAAATATTTGACTAGACTAATAGATGTAGACTTTTTGAATTTTTGAAATCATATTTCTTTGAGTTTATTTTGATTTAACTGATAGATTTTTAAATTATTTCAAATAATGAATTCACCACCAAAGATGTTCAGTTGGACCGTGAGCGAGTGATAAGGTCAATTGCAACTGTGATTTTTATATATTAGCTTTGAATTGATTAGGTAAAGGTATTAATTTGAAGCAGTTTACAGACTATGCTTTGCTCTTATTGTAACAATTAGTTTATCGAATAAGCAAAACTAAAACAGGTTTTCAAAATATAATTTATTTTACGTTTCAAAAAACAAAAGGGTATTAAATAAATAAAGTATAAGAAATTGTAAATAAACATAGTTTAAAAATTGAACAAAAATATAAACAACTGAAAAAATTGAAAAAGTAAAAAGTTAAAATACTAATAATTGGTATTAAATTCAATGATCAGATGTAATAGTTTACACATCTTCTATAAAATCTTTTTCGACAATTTGTGATCTATCACACATTTCTCTGAAAATTCCATTCTTATCATTAAATAAATCAATTGGTTTACCAAATCGGTTGACTTCCCCTTTATCCATAACCAAAATTCTATCAAATTTAACAATTGTATTCAATCTATGAGCAATGCATAAAACGGTACATTGGGAAAACTCTGTTCTAATGGTTTTATTAATATTTGCATCAGTTTCATAATCAACCGAGCTTGTGGCTTCATCAAGAAGCAAAATTTTGGAGTTTCTAACTAAAGCACGAGCCAAAGCAACTAATTGACGTTCTCCAAGAGAGAAATTATTACCTTCTTCTTCAACTTGTTGATCAAGATGGAATTTATGTAATGATTCATAATTGATATTCTCCAAATCAAGTTTTTGATTTTTAACCGTTGATAAAACAGATAATTCAACTAAACCAGCTCTTCTTAAAGAATCCCATAATTCCTCATCATTTGAATAACCAAATGGATCAAGATTTTTTCTAATTGAACCTTTAAATAGAACTGGATCTTGAGGAATAATACTTAATTTTGAACGTAAATCCAATAAACCAATTTTTGAAGTATCAACTCCGTCAATAATGATTGAACCTTGATCTAACTCTACCAATCTATATAAAGCAGACATAATGGTTGATTTGCCAGCCCCAGTTCTGCCACAAATACCAATTTTTTCACCCGGTTTAATTTCAATATTTAGATTTTTTAAAACTAATGGTAATTCTGGTCTATATTTCATTGAAACATTATTGAAATTAATTCCCCCATATTGAGGCCAACTTGGTTCTGGTTTAG